>VMDO01038546.1:0-13406 GCA_007922755.1 Pedetes capensis
GGATGCCACAGGGCTACAGCTGCAGGCCAAACAACTTGTAGCTGTCTTTATTGATAGATTGGCTTAAATAGGTGTCATTTTGTCTCAGATTATAGCATCTCCTTAATGAGTATTTCAGTATGTTGAGATATCCTAATGAAGAAAGAAGCCATGCAGAGGAAAGGAGTCAAGGTAGTCACCTTGTACTGCCTGCTAATCTCTCACTGTCTTGACCCTGCCTAGAGACTGTCTTCATTTCTCGTTGCATGTCCTACCCTACAGCAAGAGGCCAAAAATCCAGACTGAGACATTGCCTGGCATAGCAGTGCTGTGTCTTTAATCTTGAATGAGGAGGAGTTTTTCCAGAAGTGAGTCTATCCTGAGTGGATTTATATCTGGTCAGATGTCCATATCCATCATTATGGGGCTAGAAACAGCTTGGGCACGTGGAACCAGCAGGTGATATTTTAGCCAGAAGTTCCGATCCCCCTGCCAGACCATGCAACATGAACGTCACAGAATTTATAAGAAGGCATCACTAGCTACATGAGAGGCAGGGTTCAGACAGAGGTATGAGAGTCCTTTATGAAATTCTTGAGGCTGAACCTGAGTCTCATTTTTTCCCCCTGATAGCAGATGTCAGAAAGATCACAAGGTGAGGGGCAAAGGTGTCATAGCCTCAGTGCATTTAATCCACCTGCTCCCCAGGTGATCACACACCGATTGGTACTGAGGCTAGCATGTCAGATGCACTGGCAGAAGCCTGTCTTGCAAAACCCTCTGTGTATGAGAACAAAAAGTAAAGAAAATAAACACCCCAAGGCTGTGAAACTCTCCTGTAGCTACCCCCTGCCTCAGGTTGACAAGGGGGTGAATCAGCAGCTTAGATATATTGCTGGCAGTTGGCAAGAAAGCCTGTTGGGTTGGCCAGGGGCACTACAATCCATAAAGGAAAAACTGTCTAAATAGAGTAAGAGGGTTTTGTTGTTGTTTCTCCTGAGCAAATGGGCTTCGATGATCTCTCCAACATACAAAAGCTGCTACAGATCCGGAGACATTTTTTTCTGTGATGGACAAGGTAGCAAGGGCTTCCGGCTGATTCAAGGTAGCTACTGTTCACTCTCTCACACAAGAGGGAACATAAAGGAGACACAGCCAAAATAAACAGATGGCTGGATCGGGTGGAGGATGCTGTCAGAAGCAGACACACAGGTAGCACAGACCCCAGGCAACCACACAAAGCCATTAACAGGAGCCAAAACTCAGCAAAGAGTTCTAGAAACCTGGGAAACAGCATGTGCCCTTCCCCAGGGGGGTCATCTTGGAATTGTCACCAATCCAAAGGTAGTGAGTTTGCACAGAGCAGAGAGACCCAGCAAGCAATCAATCCTGGACACTGGGAGGACCGAGAAAAGATGGAACTAAGAGGGAAGGCCTAAGTTAGCAAAGTCAGCATAAATTCAGAGCCCCTCAAGTGGATAGAAGATCAGGCAGTAGAGAAGGTGGCGTGCCAACTGGCAGGCTGCTTCTGCCACCAATTCAGAGCCACTGAGGCAATTCTGCAAACATTTACTGAATATCAGGGATCTGCCTTTGAGATCTGGGGACTGAAGTATTTATAACAGATAAATTACACTCAGATACAATGATTATGAATAGCTTCCTGAAGGATTACAAGGGAAAGAGTTTTTAGGGAAGGCTTCAGAGAGGAGGCAACATTTTAGCTGGGTAAAGATGGAGCAGGCATTTGCCAGATCAAGACAGAAAAACTGTACCTAAAGGCTGTAGTTGGGTAACTGTGATGTTATCTTCATTAAGACTCTAGTTGCAAAGCAAAGAAGTCCAGTTAAACTAGCTGAAGTTAAGAGGAGTGTTACTACTGAAGCACAACAGATAATCTTACAGAAAAATAAGAAGTGTCATTGGACGCTATGGGGACTGAAGCCAGGAAATCATGAGCCAATGTTAATTTACTACATGGACACAAGTATTCATCCTCCCCACTCTGTATGTGGTCCATTCCTCTGTCTTTCAGAGGTCCATCCCTCTCTGTTTATTCATGACCTGGAAATCACTTTGCCTCATAGGTGGTCCAGGTTGGTTCTGACATTAACTTCATGGCCAATTCTAATGTCAAGTGCCCATCCTGCATGGGTATTTTTAACTCCATCTCTCAGTGTTATGATCCAAAATTCCCAAGACAGAGAATTTGATTGGCCCCTAATTATTAGGACAATGATATCTGACTGATGAGTTGGTGCCTAGAGGTGAAAGGGGTTAGGTGCAGGTGGTATATAGTATCAACTTTGAAGGTGTGAGTGGATGTGTGGGGAGGTGAGGACTGGCTTACTGAGAACTTACTCACATGAACACCCTGGGAAGATGAGAACTCTGCCACAAATGTCAGGAGTGGGCTATTGGCTTCTCCTTGGTGTTCTCATTGCCACTAGTGCAAGTCTTTAGCTTAACACCAAAAATATTGTGATAAAAACTTATCTTCATGTGGATCTCTCTTTCACCAGAATTTAACTCCTAAAATAAGGGAAAATGCTTTACGAATACTTTAATCATGTTGATCATTGCAATTTCAGAAACTAGCATGGCACCTGGCAGATGTAAGCCTGAATAAACTTTGTGGTAATTGTTGAATCTCCTTTCACCTCTATCCTCAATTTTCCATTCACTACAATTGTCTGTAGCTTCTCTTGGTGGGAGGAAAATATACTCAGGGTGCTGTTTAACTTGACAACTGAGAACAGAGATTTCACTGGACTAGAAAGATCTCAGACCTGAGGCCTCTTTGTGTACAAAATCTTTTTGTATGCACTGGGATCCTCAACTGTGACCACTATAGTGTCTTAGTTAGCTTGGGATGCTGTCTTAGTTAGCTTGGGATGCTATACCCAAAATACCATAGACAAGATTGTTTAAACAACAGAAATTTATTTCTCACAATTTTTGAGAAATCAAGGTGCTGGCAGATCCTATGTCTGGTAAGGGCTCACTTCCTGGTTCACAGCTGGCTGCCTTCTCATTTTATCTGGTCCCAGAAGACAGCAAAGGGAGAATGAACAAGTACTCTCATGGCTTTTTATAAGGTCACTTACTCCATGCATGAAGGTTCCACGCACATGATCTAATTACCCACCTCCTAATACCATCACATTTGGGTTAGGATTTCAGCATCCTAATCTACTGATGGGCTGGGATTTAGCTCAGTTGGTAGAGTGCTGTGCTGCAGTCTCTGAGGTCCTGAGTTCAATTCCCAGCACCGCAAAAATGGGAGAAGGACCTGGCAATCCACTCCCAAGGCAATCCTGAAACAGTTAGCCATTGAAAACCCTATGAGGGTCGCTATGAGTTGGATACCGGCTCGACCGTACCTAACGACAACAACAATCTACTGATGTCTTTAGCCACATCATCCGGGCATCCAATCTCATTAGATCTCAGAAGCTAAGCAGGGTCAGGCCTGGCTAGTCCCTGGATGGGAGACTGTCTGGGAATACCAGGTGCTATAGGCTTCAGAGAAGGACCCAGCAACCCACTCCTGAAACAATAAGCCATTAAAATGAATAGCAGAGAAGCACTGACAAGAGTGCTGGGCATGGCACAATGCCAGGTAGTGTTTTGGTCTGTTGTACATTGGGTCACTGAGCAGGACTCCCCTCAAGGGCACCTAACAACTGTAACAACAACAACAATATGCTGGCAGAGGTGGGGCACAAACCTTCAGTCCAGAGCAGACAGGCATACATGAGTGCATTCACTCAAAGTCCTTTTGCAGGATGTAGGAGGCCCTGGTGGGAGACCTCATTGCAATGGAAGACAAGGTCAGCAGACATGTTGCCTCAATGGAAAAGAGGCCAACAGTTCTTGAATGTGCTTGGTCCAAGTCAGAGGGGCTCCTGTCTGTGTATTAGGGAAGGAGAGCTGGAAGCCAAAATGAAATGCTCTGTGACACTGAAAGCTCTGTAAAATGTTGTGGCTTGAGACAACACTGTCATAGTACCTGAGGGCAAAGCATGGATAGAAGAGAAGAAGGCTTCTACCCATAGTGCAGCTCTGAGATATTGAAAGCTACAGGCTGGGCCATGGCTGGGCAGGTGCCTGGCAGCAGCTAGGCAGTACTCAACAGAGGTGGCTATAGTGCCCAGCAATGGCAGCAGTGCCCAGTGGACACAGAGGCATCCAAAAGGTAGACATTAGCTAAGGAGCCCAGCTGGATGCCATTCACGCAGACTTGTCTTACTCGTAGCTCACCAGGATTTACCCTTTGGGATTCCCTGAACTACCTGGGGAAGTACCTGAAGGAGTTTGGGGCTGCCAGAGTCCTTGGAATGCCTATAAATGACTCAATTGTACCCAGAGGCAGTTTGACTCGGGGAAACTTGGTGACATGTAAATGGGGCACCTAGTTCCCTCTGGATTTCTTGTGGTCCAGTGTCAGGGGGTACTGTTATCTCATTCTGGGCTGAATTGTGTCCCCCACCCCACTGACACCAAATTCATAGATTGCAGCCCCAACTCTTCGCACCTCAGAATGTTACTGTGTTTGGAGACAGGGCCTTTAAACGGATGATTAAGTTAAAAATGAGACTGCTAGGGTGGACTTTAACAATGTGACTGATGCCCTTACAATAAAGGGAAATTTGGATAAAATGAGAGGCACTAGGGATATTCTTGCATGGAGAAAGAACAAGTGAAGAGAGAGATGGAGGGTGACCATCTGCAAGCCAAGGAGAGAGGCCTCGGAGAGCAGCACAGCCACTCGGGCTGTTGTCTTGTGTTAGGACAATCTTAGCAAAGTAATGCACAACCCAGGTAAGGCTATGGAAGCATGAGGACCCTCTTAGAAGGACATGCAAGGCGTGCATGCTACCTGGGGCTCACAAAACTAGTCCCACCAAGAAAATCCAAAGGTGCAAAGAGATTGGAAATAACAGCTGGTGAAGGAAGAGCATAATCAGAGGGAAATGAAAAGAAACTGCCCAGAGAAAATGCGTGCTACCTAGCAACAAATACACAAAGTGTCAAAAATAGGCCAAACAAATAGCTTCAAAAAGGATGTGGTGGTAGTAAGGGAAATAATCAAAACTAGGAAAGCGAGAAAGTATGAAAAAAAATCAAATAGCGATTCAGCTAGAGAAATTATAGCACAAAGTTAAGAAAGTGCAAAAGCATGATAAGGAAAGCAAAGGTGAGGAATGAAAGCGAGATTGCGAGAGGCTAAGATAAATAATAAGGCATTTTTCTAGTACAAAGGGAACAGGAGGTCAGTACAAGAGCCAATAAGGCCTCCAAAAGCCTGCAGAGGTAATTTATTGACAGAACACGAAGACATTGCTAAAAGTATTAAAAGGCTTTTTTCCCCCATCCTTGCCTCTCTTTTCACAAAGGAAGATGGGGACATATGCCAGAGCAGACATAAATTTCCCAGGAGTGGAAAAAAGACATATTGAAGGAAATCAGGATCGTGTCAGCACCGGTAATCAAGAAATTAGGATGTCAGAAAAATTGCTGAAGGTCTAGAGCCAGGCCAGAGCCTCCTGGAAAGAGGGACCCAGAGGCCAGTGAGGCCTCAAGCCAGGGAGAAGGACAGATGAGTTCAGGGGTGGGAAGCGGGGGAAGCGGGAATCAGAGCTGTGCAAGGGCAGAAAGGTAGAGACCCTTAGGCGAGCCGGTGCAGGAAGCCGTGTTGGACTGCACCTTTACATTCACCTTGTAGATGAGTTTTCATCTCTCATACATGGAATAGATTCAGGACTTTATCAGGCCTTCCTACTCCAAAGTATTGGCATTTAATGATCTTTGATGGGATGCTTGTTTTTAAGAGTACTCAGCATGACCCAATGTTTGGACAAAAGTTCACTTTCTCATAAAAAGATTCCAGACCACATGGAGAAGACCTGGGTTTGAGTTATGACTCTGCTACAGATTGGCCATGTCACTTCAGGTGATGACTTAATGTCACAGAGGTGTGTGTGCTTCATCTGTAATCTAAGAACCTTATAGAACCAGGACATTCCAATGAAGTCATTAGCTCATCCACCAATACAACAAATGATACTGAACATCTTTAATGTGCCAGACACTGTTTTAGGTCCCAGGGAGAAAATAATGAAGATAGGTCTTTGCCCTCCTGGGGCTGGTGTTCTAGGGTGGGGAGCCAAGTGTCAAACAAGTAACCAGAAAAAAATAAAGTCATTTCAGAGAGTGTTGAGGGCTTTGGAAAACATGCACAGTTATGCAAAGGTCTGTTCGTATTGGTGGTCAGGGAAGATGACACTGGATTGAGATCTGAATCAGGAGGGAAGATCTGGGACAGGATGCTCTAGGAAGAGCACAACAAACTTTAGTCCTAAAGTTAATGTATAAAAGAACTGTAAAAACCACATGGTGTCCTGTAAGTGTTGACTGTGAGTGGTGTTATCAAGAGGTTTTTCCAGGGCTGAGAATTTGGTTTTCTCTCTTCTTGCTGTGTCTGACTAGACTATTAGGAATTGCCAAAAATGAGGCAGACACAGGAAGACAGCTTGGCAGCAGAGAAAATACGAGGCATGCAACATTACAGAAATACGAAACTGAGTCCAAGAAGAGCTAGGAAGGGCATTTTCTTTCTGAATGTGGGGCCTCCCTCTTCACAGGGATTCTGAGGCTGTGGTCACTGCCTGTGGTCTGCCATGAAGTCCCAGACAGAGAATGAGCTTCGGGTGTGTTGTTTACATTGGGCTGCATGGGCTTTGTATAGTAAATGAGGTGAAAACTGAGGATGTATGGATTTGATTGTCTGTTCAAAAGCATCAGCCCTACCTGAAATCTATTCTTTTCCATTCCCAAACTCTAATATGGTGATTGAGTCATGCAGCAATTAAAGAGAAAAACCTCACTGTTGTCCTTCCAAATATATTGTTTCATTTTCACAAGGCAAGTCAAGTTCTTGGTCTTGAAGATGATTTGAGTGCTGAGAGAGGAAAATAAATGGAAGCAGAAACCTCTACCACTTTGTCTTAACACAATAGTCCAATGAAAGGGAAGTCAAATCTCACCTCACAAATGCATATTGAGCACCTACTGGTTTCAGGACATAAGCAAAATAAATGCTATGTGGTCCTTGTCTTTTACATACTTGGGGTCTACTTTGAACGACACTATTTCAGCATACAAAATCTCCTAGCTCAGGAGAAACACTTTTGTGGTGATTTGCACAAAGAAATAAAACATAAGCTATTATACTTCATTTGGGAACACTAGACATTCACAGATGAACCTTTTTTGAAGTAAATGAACCTTTGGATATTTGTTGGGAGGTACAAGTACAGTTTTAAATGGAATTAGATAAAGCAAGCCTGCAGCCGTAGCCCTGTGGCATCCAGTCCGGTCAGATCTCGGAAACTAAGTAGGGTCAGGCCTGGTTAGTACTTGGATAGGAGACCACCTGGGAACACCAGGTACTGTAGGCTTGGGAGAAGGACCTGGTAACCCACTCCCGAAAAACAATCTGCCACCGAAAACCCTATGAATAGCAGAGAAGCAGTAACAATACTGTTTTGCCTGTTGTACACAGAGTAGCTATGAGTTGGATACCAACTGGACAACACCTAACAACAACAACAACATATAAAGCAAGAAGATGGCTTTGTGCTGCAGCAAGCCTGGATTTAAAGGCTAGCTCATCTGTTCACTAGCTGTGCCATCTTGGGTAAGATATTTAGCTTCTCCATTTCCTCATCTGTAAAGTGGGGCTAATAAAACTTACCTCAAGGAGGCACTGTGAAAATAAAGTGAGATCATGCAGTCAAGCTGACCCCTTGGCTAGTGTAGGGGCTTTATAATTATCTCTTGCCCCTTTTAACTAAAAAAAAAATGCTATTCAATGATTAAAAATTTACAACTCTTTGTATCTTCCTTTTTAAGATGGGGAGTAACACCAGCTTGATGTTTTAGGACTGATACCTACATGTGTTTCACGTCTCCCTCCCTTAAAAGAGTATTGCTCCCTATTTTATAGCATAATTCCCTGAGATTTTGGTTCTCACCAGCCACACTTCCTGCTCCTCTGGCAGGTGTCATGGTGTTCTAGGAACTGAAATGGAGGATTTGCCCAACTAGGGAGATCAGATTCAGGTACCATGAGGAAGCAGTACTTGAGCTGAATGAAAGCCCTGGCAAGAATGGAAAAGGGGAAGAAGGACCAAAGGAGGCAAATGCCTGTGACTGGGGAGAAAAGAGAGGTGAGGCTTGCATCACACTCAGCAGCTTTGTGCTTCACTTAAGAGCAATGAAGATTGACTAAAGAGTTTTTTTGTGTGTGTGTCAGGTGATATATTTAGAGGGATGTTCTGGAACAATGACTAAAGTTGGGAACCAGAGAGAGGCCTGTAAACCTGTTAGAGGCAAAGAATTGGTGGTAGCTTGAACAGAGTGGTAACAGAAGGTGACACAGAGAGTTCTACAGATTTTTGGTAGACATAAGAGACAAAATTGATGGGCACTTGAAGATGGCTTGCATGGCATGTGAGGCAGGGTGTTAGAGGGGGAAGTAGGTTGGAGGAGAAGGAAAAGCCTTGAAGATTCTTCCTTGTGAGGTGGATGGGGAGTGGAGAGCGGGTGGGGTCACTGAGCTGGGGAACACTAGAAGCCACCGGGAGGGTGGGAAGACCAAAAGTTCTGTTTTAGGCATAGTGACCTTGGTGCTGCCATTGAGAAATATAAGCATTGTCAAGGAGTCATCTAATGCAGGGATCTGGAACTTGGAAAACTGGGCTGGGTGTAACTGAAACCAAGGGTATTATTTTTGGAGGAGGTCCCCAGAAACACTGTGAGATGAGGGTCATGTGCGAGTTACCAGTTAAGGCTGTGTTCCCTGGGGAGCCTGGTAAGGGAATGTGGGGCAGAGGAGGGAAGTGGAAGAAGCCAAGCAAGGGTGTGATCTCTCAGGAAAATCCCTGCAGAGGGTGTGATCTGCAAGGGAGCCTCTGGAGCATAAGCTATGCTTCACAGCTCCTCCAATCCAAAGCCAAGCAACCTCACAGGAGGGGTGGGGGGGATACAAAATCCCAGGAATTTCCTGAGGGCTGGTCCTCCTCCTCTAGGGACACAGGTGTGGCTGATAGCACAATGCAGCTGGTGTGTGTGTGTGTGTGTGTGTGTGTGTGTGTGTGTGTGTGTGTGTACACAGAACCTCTAAAAAAAAGTTCCCAGGGCAAGTGTGTGGAGTGCTGCGATGTCACTACTAGGCTGGACAAGATTGCCTGGGGAGACAGAGGGAGAAGAGAAGATGATCATGCGCTAAGTCCTATTGATTGACTGACTGAAACAGAACTTACAAAGGAGACAGAGAAGGTCTATTCACCCTCACCCTACAGAGGAAGCACAGTAGTATTGTCTCCATTGGAGCAATGAGAAAACTGAGGCTTCTTGTTGTTAGGTGCCACTGAATTGGGTCCGACCCATAGTGGCCCTATGTATAACAGAATGAAACACTCACATGCACATGATCTTTATATGTTTGAGCCCATTGTTGCAGAAACTGTATTTCTTCTCATTCTGAGTCGTGCCACATCAGCAACTGGAGGTCCCAAGGGCTTTACTCCATTCCCATAACTAAGGTTAACTCTACTTTGAGGAGGTAACTCTTTTCCAGTTGTTTCTTGAATGCCTTCCAGCCTGGTGGGCTCTTTTTTTTTTTTTTTTGGTACTGTCTCTGATTGTGCTTCTCTGCTATTCACAGGGCTTTTTAAGGGATAATTGTTTCAGGAGTGGGCTGCCAGTTCCTTCTCCCTAGTCTGTCTTAGTCTGGAGGCTCAGCTAAAACCTGTTCACCATGCACAGCCCGGCTGGTATCTGAAATACCGGTGGCATAGCTTTCAGCATCATAGCAACACATAAGCCCCCAGAGCATGACAAGGTGACAGACACAGCGGGGAACAAAGGCTTAGTGAAGTTAAATAACCCATCTAGTTATTGTGAGGGTTAAAGCTGCACACAAGTCTCCTGACCTCAGCCTTGTACTCCTTCTCACATGACAAGGAATGGGTTGCCAGTGCCTGGGGCCCCATGGACAGGGAACTGGGTCCTTTTCCTGTAGTCAGGCTCATGGTTGACACTTAACTCGCCAGGTTCTGAGAACCAGGGAGGTGAGAGGAGGAACACAAGCTCCATTGTCAGCAGATCTAACAGCCTCCGATTTTGCCATCAATGGCTCTGGGATTATGATTTGGTGCATGTGAGGCAGGGAGGTGGGGAGAGGTCTGGAACACTCAGCCCACGAGCTCCGCTTTGAAAAGCCAGCAGCCTGCTGAGGATCTGGATGCAAAGACAGGTTCGAGGAAGGTGGAGGGAAGGTCGGTCCTCCCTCCCTCCCTTCCTACCTTCCTTCCTTCCTTCCTTCCTTCCTACCTTCCTTCCTTCCTTCCTTCCTTCCTCTTTCTCCCTCCCTTCCTTCCTTCCTTCCTTCTTCTTTCTCCCTCCTTCCTTCCTTTCTTCTTTCTTTGTTTCTTCTTTTTCCTTCCTTCCTTCCATCCTTCCCTCCCTCCCTCCCCTTCCTTCCTTCATCTCTTTCTCCTTCCTTCCTTCCTTTCTTCCTCCCTCCCTCCCTCCCTCCCTTCCTTCCTTCCTTCTTTCTTTCTTTTTCTTTCTCTGCTGCTCAGAGCATCTGCCCCAGCCCTGTACTCAGTGTACCAAGGCTGTGAGTTTACTTTCTGCCTCTGGGGACGCTGCTGTTGACTTTGTCCATTAAGAAGGCTTGCTGGATGTCTGTTGACCCGGGTTCTTTCTCCCTGAGGAGGCCTGGCTGCCTCAGAGATCAGCAGAGGTGTGCTGGTTCCCAGGGCTTCCCCAACCTGGAGGGACAGTGTCTGGGGGCAGCAGGCTGTAGCCTGGGGCCCAGGGGCATGCCTGTGGGACTCAGAGCCTGACCCTCTGTTTGCCGAGTCTCCAGCTTGAGGAGCAGTGAGGAGAATTGGAACTAATAATACCTGCCCCCAGAACTGCCTGGGATTAATTAGGAGACTGATAATGCACAGTGTGTGCCTCGGATGAAAATGAGTTATAGTCTTATTAATATAGCTGGCTGGATGATTAGTTTATATAAAACAAGGCTACTTCTCAATAAACCAGAGGTCAGTGGGCGTCCTCCTAGAGTAACTTGAAGAGAACAGCCTATGGGTGAATTTGCAAGGAATTATTGCTGAGTGAGAGGCAGCAAATCAAAGATATTTTGCCCAGTTTAGTAAATAAAATGCAAAGAGGCACGATGCAAGTGTTTCACTTTTTTTCCTCATAGAAAATATTTTCCATAGTGTTGGACACTAATATTAAAAGTAAAAAGGGGGTGGAGAGGGGGAAACCTAAAACCAATGTAAATTGGAAGCAAACTAGTATTCATTTCCTGCAGAGGAATTTTATATTTTTTAATGGAGTTACTGTGGCTTTTTATTTCAGTATAAGGTGAAGAGTCAAAGTGTGAGGATTTAAGGCTTCCAAATGTGTATGGTTCCATGAACAGACCCTTAAATTTGCCAGCATGCCCCAGGCACTGCTCCTTGAATAACTAATGCTGGCCTGGTAGGGCCGGCCAGGGCCCTTTGACTCCCCTGGAAGTTATGCAGGGATGAGGGGAGTGTCAGGAATGCAGGATTAGGCCCCATAATTGAGGCTGTCATTAGCTGAAGAGGCAGGCAGCCTTGTGAGCCTTTCCAAGTTTGCATTTATTATGGGATAAAGATATAACTCCTTTAGTATAAAGGGGGTAGAGGAGATTTCTGCAAGTCGGCAATATTTTCTTCTTCTTCTCTCTCTTTCTCTCTCAGCTTGGTTCTGTAACATTCATTTTGCTTTCCTTAATAGATCCCAGATATGCTGAAACTATCCTTTAGAGGAAGCATTCTCTTGAAACAACAAAAGATTAGAGAGATCTTAAAAATGTTGGATTTTCTTTTACTTTTTGAAGAAAGCCAGCTGGAACCTTCTGAAACTACTCCTATTCAGTGTGCAGCCACAAACAGTGTTGGTGATGAGGAGAAATAATTTTTGTGAATCACATGTGGATACAGAAATGCCACTTAATCATGATGGGGATGATGGGAACAGAGACCAGAGCCAAGCATCTTGCAATGGCATCCTCCGGCTGGGATGGGGAGGGGTCTTAAGATGCTGAAGAGAATAAATGACTGGTGATCACTTCTCACATACATGCAAGTGGCATTCTATGTATATCTATGTTTAAGACAGTTATTTAATTATTTTACTATGATAGAATATGCACAATGTAAAATTATTATTTTTAGTTGAGCAATTCAATGATGTTAGGTATATTCACATTATCGGGCTGCCATTATCAATCTCCAAAACTTTTCCATTTTCCCATACTGAAATTCTATCCTCGTTAAACAATAACTTCCACTACCCTCTAAGAAACTCTAGTCTACTTTCTGTCTATAAATTTGACCAGTCTAGATTCCTCATATGAATAGAATCATACAATATTCGTCCCTTTATGTCTGGCTTGTTACTTAGCATATCTTCAAAGTTCATCTACGTTGTATTAGAATTCCATTCCTTTGCAAAGCTGTCTAATATTCTATTGTATGTTCATATTACAGTTTCTTTATCCATTTATCCATAGATGGACACTTGAGTGGCTTCTACCTTTTGGTTATTGGAAATTATGCTGCCATGAACATGGGTATATAAATATCTCTTCTAAATTCTGCTTTCAATTCTTTGCGGGACATGCCAAGAAGTAGAATTTCAGATCATCTGGTAATTCTATTTGTCATTTTTAAAGGAACCTCCACACTGTTCTCTGAAACATTCACACCATTTTACATTCCCACCAACTTTGCACTAGGGATCCAATTTCTCTACATCCTCACCAACACTTGTTATTTTCAGTTGTTTGTTGTTAACAGCTATCCTAATCCACGTGAAGTGGTATTTCATTATGGTTTTGATTTGCATTTTCCTGGAGACAGTGATAGTGAACATTTTTTCATGTACTTGAGTACGAATATCTGTTCCTGTCCCCACTTCTAGTTCTTTGAGGTATAGATCTAAAAGTAGAAGTAATCACCATTCAAACACTGAAGCAGACCCCCCTAAGGACTTTTTGGACAATATTTGGAGTGGGAGTTGGTTACTGGAATACTAAAGGGTATAATAAAACTTCAGTTAACCTGAATTTTTAAATTTATTTTTCAATTTTTAAAAATTAGCCTATAGAATGATCAGTTTCATTACATTGTCATACATGTACTTGTAGATCATGTGTTTTACTTACATTTACCCTCCTATTACCCCCATACCCTCTCTTGAAATCCCATCCCACCTCTCACTTTAACCAGTATTTTTAAACACAATGGCTATTTTGGCTAATGAAGAGTTAGTTATCTTCGCCTTTTTCCTTTTCCTTCACTTCCTCCTCC
>VMDO01038547.1:0-13381 GCA_007922755.1 Pedetes capensis
TCACAGAAGCAGGAAGTAGAAGGAGGGAAAGCGGAAGTCCCGCCTCTGCCCCCCCGCTGCCGCCCCCTATTGGCGGAGCCTAATAGGGAGCTACTGGCAAAGCGGAACCGTCGGTGTCAGTCCCACCAAGTACGGCAGGGAGGACTGGGCGTCGTCTGAAGACGGTAAGGTGATTCTGGAGTCCGGTTGGGACGGCTTTCTTCGCACGTGAGTCATGTGCTGTTGTTAGGGCCGTCGAGTCCGACTCAGAGCCAGCCTCACAGGGTTTCAATGGCGGATTGTTTGGGGAGTGGGTCGCCACGTCCTTCTCCCGTTTTTGCGCTGCTGGGGATCGAACCCGGGTCCTCAGAGAGTGCGGGGCAGCGCTCTACCAACTGAGCTAAACCCCGGCCTTCACCCCCAGTACTCTCAGTGTAGAGTGTGAAGTGTTCTGTTTGGTTTTGGTTTGGTTTGGCCCCTCTGTCCATTTCTGACTGGAGATGAAAAGCGGAAGATGCACAGCAGCCGTGTGGCGTCACCAGCGCCCCTGCTTTTATTGGGCCTACACCACGGGCTGTCTTCTACCAGCTTCCAATAGGCGGGTTCTCAGTGACTCCGTAGCTGAGCTGAAAAATCTCTGGGGTGAATAGGATTAAAAAATAAGCACTCTGGTTTAAGAATCTGAGCCTAGAAAAATCCCTCCAATATCTTTATATATGAATTTTCTTTAATAATCCCCTCTAGTCTCACCTTCTCCCCCATAAACACTGCATCACAGAGTCTTTCAGTAAAAGAAAAAGCTGAGCCAGGCACCATGGCACAGGCCGGTAATCCCAGGGATTTACTTGGAAGGCCGAAGCAGGAAGATCACAAGCTTGAGGCCAGAGACAGTCTGCATCATTTAGTGAGACCCTGTCTCAATGAAACACAAAAAGGGGCTGGGGGTGCAGCCCAATGGTAGAGCACTTGCAAAGTATGTGTGAGGCTTTGTATTTAACCCCCACATGGGGGGGGGAAGAAAAAGGTGTTTTGTTTTGTTTTGGGGGACTGGGACCAAACCCAGGGTGCATTGCAGGTGCTAGGCAGGTGCTCAAGCACTGAGCTACATCGCCAGCCCCAAATATTTTATTTTTAAGATACCCAGACCAGGCACCAGGATGCACAGCTGTAATTCCAGTCACTTGGGAGGCGGATGTAGGATGATCACAAATTCAAGGCCAGAGGCAGTCTGTGCAACTTAGTGAGACCCTGTTTCAAAGTAAAACATAAAAGAAGCAGGGGAGGTGAGATGGTTTAATGATAGAGTGCTTGCCTCGCTTGCGAGAGTCCCTGGGTTGAAATACCCTGTAGTTGGGCGGGGAGCATATCCTCTCTTATTTGTAATGTATATGTTAATATAACATTAAGTAATTGTGGAAATAGTTTGTTGAGCTAATCTACATGTTAGTAACATGAAGTACCTAGTAGTTAAAGACAAGTGTGGCCTTTGGAAGTTCAGTGCTAGGTCTGAATCCTGATTGTGCTATTTTCTATCTTTGTGACCTAGAGCAAATTCTTCACAATCTTGTGTTTCAGTGACTTCTTGTATAACAGGGGCTAACACAAATACCTATTTTATAGGATTGTTGTAAAGATTAAAGAAGAACACGCATGAGGGATTTGGCGGATGCAATCTGACATTGGCAGCTACTTGATAAAAATTATCATTAAATTGGCTGCAGTTCCAGCCCACACAGACCATTTTTACTCACAGAATAACTCAAGGAGGGTACAAATAAGCATTCCTGAGACTAGACCAAACAGAAGTATTGATGCTTGTGATGTGGCAAAGGAAGACACCCAGAATTGCCCTGTACTGTATTCTGGAAAGAGAGCCAGGTTTAAATTGTCACTGTCAGCACCCCAGAGACAAAGCCATTAGAAGAGAAGACATCATGATTCAGAGAGAAAGCAAGGATTGTTGTTATTAGGTGCTGTTGAATCAGGTCCAACTCACAGTGACCTTATGTACAACAGAATGAAACACCCCGACACTTTGCCATGCCAGGCACTGAGTCAGTGCTTCTCTGCTATTCATAGGGTTTTCCTGTTTTGTTTTGTTTTTTTTTTGGTGGTACTGGGGATTGAACCTAGGGCCTCACTCTTACATGCTCTGCAAGTGCTGGACCACTGAGCTGCACCCTTAGCCCATTTTTTAACTTTTTGAGACAGGGTCTCACTAAGTTAAGCAGACTGCCTCTGGTCTCAAACTTGCAATTCTCGTGCCTCTGCCTCCAAAGCCGCTGGGATTACAGGTGGGTGCGCGACCGGCCCATTCATAGGGTTTTCAATGGCTGATCGTTTCAGGACTATTTTGGGAGTGGATTGCCATGTCCTTCTCCCATTCTTGAAATGCTGGGGAGTGAATCCAGGACCTCAGAGAGCACAAAGTGGCGCTCTACCAACTGAGCCAAACCGTAGCCTGAAAGAGAGGATAGAAAGAGGAAAAACCAGGCTCGTGTGTTCCTAGTTAGGCGGGACCTGGGGTTGGAGAGAAAATAAAAGTACCGAGGAAGATGAGGAGGAAGGTATTTTGACCTCTAACCTTGATGTTCCAGGGCAGAGGCTCTGGCCACAGAGATGTGTGATCACCTTTGTTTCCAGTCAAGGTTGTAAAATGAAGCACATGCTCACGCCATTCATTAAGTCAGGAGCACCATGTAGTTCCTTCTTAGAGCTCCACCCAGCCAGGCACCGAGAGGTCTCCCCGCCTCCTGGACACTACATGGCCTGGAGTGAAAGAGAAAAGAGGTTCAGGAAAGAGGAAAGAAAAAACATTAAAAAATTCCGCAGAACTTAGTAAGTACTCATTTCCTGAATGCAGAGGAATCTTCTGAAAGAGAGAAAAGTATCTGCTCAGGTGACATAATCCTACCTGCAAGAAATAGAGAGTATAGAGCACAATGCATTGTTGTTAGGTGCCATCTAATCCTATCTGATTCCTAGGGACCCTCATGAGGTTTTCAATGGCTGATTGTTTCAGGATTGCTTTGGGGGTGGATTGCCCTGTCCTTCTCCTGTTTTTGTTTTGTTTTGTTTTGTTTTGTTTGTTTTTCAGTGCTAGAGATCGAACCCATGTCCTCAGAGAGTACAGAGAAGCACTCTACCAACTGAGCTAAACCCCAGTCCCAGAGGAGAATATGTTGTTGTTAGGTGCCATTGAGTCAGTGTCCGACTCATAGTGACCCTCATAGGGTTTCCAGTGGCTGATTGTTTCAAGATTGCTTCAGGAGTGGATTGCCGCGTCCTTCTCCTGTTTTTGTGGTGCTGGGGATCAAACCTAGGTCGTCAGAGAGTACAGAGCAGCACTCTACCAAGTGAGCTAAACCCCAGTCACACAGCAGAATACAGGTAAGGTTTATTATAAAAGCAATAGTATGCTCCACAGGAATAATTACTGGGGAAAACAGAGGTACCTGGAGAAGCTTGGATAAATCTGCAAAAAATCTGGGGCAACTTCAGTTCTTTGGGTGAAATGACCTACGATTAGGATGTTCCCTAAGCAAAGGAAAATTCAGAGAGAGAGAGCAGAAGAAAAGTGAAGCAATCTTTTTAGAAGGAAAAGCACCTTGCATAGAAAGAAAAGGTGAGCAACCCAAGAGATTTCTGTCCTCTCTCTAGTTTTGTTGAAACCAGAGTAAGGCAGTGGCCTGCCCAGTGAGACCAGAGCTCTGGGCATGAACTTAAGCTCCACCTTTTCCAGAGCAGCTAAGAGGAAAAGCCTCCTGTTGGTTAACAATCTTCTGCGATTTAGGGAGTGTGGAGCCTGGGGCCTTTGTTTTGTAAAATGGATTAGTGAACTTTTCTTGGCATATTTCAGAAGAAGGGGCCAGTAGGTGGATGTCTTGGAATGGTCTGCCTTTGTTCATAATCTGATTCAAGCAGCCATTAATCTCCATTAGGATATGGCGGGCATTGGAATAAGCTTCGATGTCCTGGGAGGTCTGTCCCACCTCATTTCGAAAGTGGGAACTATTTTTAATCCCCTTTTCCTCCATGGCCTGCTAATAATTAGCTAACTACCTAACACCCCCCTCGGATGGTGCTCTGCTTTCTGCTGGGGATGGGCTACTTGCTTCTCAGCTCCCCCTGCTGCCCCTCGGCCCCTCAGCCCAGATGGCAGCCAGAGCCCTGCTGTTTCCACCACTTCCCCGAAAGCTCATCAGGAAGGATGCTGTGTTGGGCTCCCTGGGGACAGGGATCTTGTCTGACCTGGCTTTGCCTTCCCCACAACAGCTAGCACAAAAACTTGCAGATGGTAGACTCACCACAACCATGTCCTGAATGAACAGCTACCTCAGTGCCTCAGGATGATCTTCTAAGTACTGGTGTCTTGGAAATACGGCTTATTGGTAGTTTGTTGGATTACTAGACAGAAGCTCCCTGAAGCAAGCCATGCACAAAAAACATTGTCATCCATGGTAAAAGCTGCAGCTTAGCACTCCTGCCACCTACCCTGAGGAATTCCTCTTTCTCGGGACCTCCACTCAGGTGCTGCTGGGTCCTTGGCTCTGTCGCAAAAAATGGATTTTACAATGAGTCAGTAAGAGAGTGAAGCAGCTGAAGTTTATTAGGTAAAGGTAAGGGATAGTAGATGCTTTGGAGTGAAGCGCGGGTACATAGAAAGGGAGAGAGACCTAAGGAAGAATCCTAGTACCCACCCAAGCCATGGATGCACACTTCTGAACACAGAGTACACAGGCACATATTCCCTCTAGTTTTATTTAACCTACGGTATGCCCCATGTGACATCAGTCCTGGGCGCCCAATGTGACAGGGGCCTTACAAGTTTCACCGGGAAAGCACTTGGGGTTACATTTTTCCAAAGATACAACCAGCAATTCAAAGTTTAAACAAAATGATGAGTTGCTCTCTACCCACTCTCTCATCACAAAGGATTTCCCCTCTGCAGATGAGACTGGGCAGTGGCTTTACAAGGTATATTGTTCTAGGGAGTTGCCATTAAGGCAGAAACATAGGTCAAAATGGGCTGAAAGAAGAAATCCCATTGTTGGGGGTCTAAAGAAGAAACATTTTGATATACCTTCTATTGGAGGAACTTCTCGTTAGCAGTATGAGACCATAGGGTGGTCCAGGAGGTGCATTGTATAGGTTTACAGATAAGAAAGGAGTCACAAGGGAGTTGCCTGGCATGTGCTTACTGCAAACATGGCCCATGATCCCATTTGTGAGGTTCTCAAAGAAACGGAATTACAGAGGAGAAAGCAAGTTTAAACTCAAAGGTCACATACATTTTAACTCCAAGTACAGCTATTTTAACATTTTCACTTAAAATATTTCTCAAAATAATGTCTCTACGCAGGCTGTCTTCACAGTAGTCTTCTTAGTAGTTAAGCCAGAGTTCTTGATTTTTGGCTGCTGAGACTTATATCAGATCCCATGGTGAGAACTCCTTTCCTTCTTCTGACCCCTAAATTATTTGTCTTTGTATCCTGCCTCAGTGTGATCCACACAGCTGAAACTAATTGAAATTCAAACAACATTAAAGGGATTCATTTTGCTTGACATTATTTTTTAACTCACCATCCCCCTGCCTCAGTCCTGCAAATACTGGGATCACTCACAAGTGTACACCACCAAGGCCAGCACTTAACATTCTCCAAAGCAACCTGCCATGGAATTTGGAGGCATGTTAATAGTGACATTAACCTCCTATTATAGTGACATTACCTCCTATTGTGTCATTAGGAAATAATCTTCTGAATGGAACCAATAACAAATGGTACGTAATATGGCGCCATGTTTTCTTCATTCATCCACTCCATCTAACAACTGTTGATGGGGGAAGCTGCTGAGTTGTAAGTGCTAGTGATATAAAGTTGATGAAGAGAATCCCTGTTCTCAAGGAGCTCAGAGTCTTGTATGGGAGAAATATTTTAGAATAGATTGTTATGATGTCATGTGTAAGTGCAAAGAGATATACATTGGATATAACAAAAGCCCGAGGAGCTAGACATGGTGGCAAATGCCTGTATTCCCAGCTACTCGGTAGGCAGAGGCAGGAATATGAGTTTGAGGCCAAAGGCAGCCCAGGGCTTGAAACTGAGAAGCTAATGGTCAAAAATACAAGTACAAACAAATGAGCATGAGTCTTCATGAAATCTAGAAAAAGAAGAGTAAGATATATCTGGGTACTTCTTGCATTATCTAGAGAGGAGACCTGGCTAGTGGCTGTAAGAGGTTAAAAAACATGTCCCCTTAGGGCAGCTGCTTGGAAAAAGATTATATTCCAACCTCACACTATAAACATAAATAAATTTCAGATTTAAGTCTAGAAAGACAAAATAGTTCTAAAATTTCCAGCAAATGTAGAGAATATTTCTATAATATCAAGTTGGGAAGGTCTACTTTATATACCCAGATCAGAAAGTTATACACACACCAAAAGAGAGAATGGGGAGGGAGAGAAACTTGACTACACAGAAACCGTAAAACAAAAATATAACTGAGAGTATAAACAGGACTTCTAGGAAGGCTCCTTAAAGGAGAGAGGCTAAGCCATTCTTTCCTCCCTCCTTTTACTGTTAGGAATATAGATGTAATGGTTGGAGCGCCAGCATTTACCTAGGACCCACGAGGCAACATTGTGATTGGAAGCCATGAACTGAAAGATAGCAATACCATGAAGCCACTTCACAAGTGTTGGACTGCCTACTTGTAGACCTAATTTATGTGCAAGAGAAATCATTTCTACCATTGCCCTTTCAGATCTCTGCCATGAGCAGTAATTGACAAATTCCTCACTCACACAGAAGCCATTTCCTAATGCAAGGACATTTAGACTCATAACTATGGAAAACACATGTTTCAGAGTAAAGAGATGCTAGTCTGAAGCCTGCAGAGAACAGAACGAAGGCACAAAATCCTGTTCTCTCTACCACCACCCCCTCTACCCCCACACCATGACAGCCACCTTTCATTTCTTACATGCAAATACATTTCAGGAGCGATGCTGCAAGGGATTGCACCAAAACATTAAGCATGGTATCCTGGGTTGTGTGGTTACTGCTGACATTCACTTTCTTCTATGTTTCTTCATTCTGTAATCAATCGAGAAGGCATATCATTTTCTAAAAGTTTATTTTTAAATCATCTTAGGAAACACAAAACAGTACTCTCTTTGACTGCAGAAGTCAACCATGCTTTTTCTTTCTTCTTCTTTTTTTAACCTCATTGCAGACCTATTTGAACAGATACAGGCTTTGTTTGATTGAGAGAAGGAAAGATCTTGAGGGGGGGCGTGAGTATATTTATGTCTAAAGAAATGCTTATAGAAATACCTTTTATGAATGTAAAATTAAATTTTTTATAATAGCAACTTAATTTAAGCAAAATACTCCAAACATTTGCATCGTCTAACACTCAGAAAATGCCACTCCACTTGCTCGTTATCTTTTTTAAAGGATATTACATTTTTTAAAGGAAAATGACCATCATGCCATTATATGAAGAGATAAAAATACATTAAACAAAGTAACATACAATATACTTTAGTTCTGTTTTCTATTTTCTTGATCTTAAGCCAAACACAAAACAAAACAAAATGAAACACCCTACTATTTAGCCAGGCATGCCTGGCACATGTCGATAATCCCAGAATGTAGGAGGCTAATGGAGAAGGATCTCAAGTTTGAGGCCAGCCTAGATTACATAGCGAGACCTGTCTCAAAAAGTCAGAACGAAAGAAAGAAAGAAAAAAAGAAAGAAAGAAAGAGGAGAAGAAAGGAAAGGAAAAGAGAAGAGAAGAAAAAGAAAGAGAAGGAAGGAAGGGAGGGAGGGAGAGGAAGGGAGGGAGGGAAAGATGAGAGAAGGAAGGGAGGAAGGAGAAAAATCATCTATTGGCTTGCCATGCCATCCTTTTTGGTAGCAACTGAGGGAAGTATTTCTAGGGGTCCCAGCCCACTCCGAATCCCTGCAAAGGTGCATGTGTAGAGTTGAGGTCATTGTTACCCTTCAGGTGCGATCATGGGGCCTCATTCTGGGCCTGTGCAGGGAGTCTTGATCTTCCTAGGTGGGAACAGAGGGAAGGGGAAGTGGAAGAGAGCCTCTCACTCCTCCCTCTCTGAGCTACCTGTCAAGGGGCACAGGGCAAAGACCTGCACTGGGGCTGGAGGAGCACAAAGATTGATCTTAGTTACTTCACTTTTCAACCCTCAAGTAATGTGGTTCCCACTTGTCAGCGATGAGCTTTGCCTTGGGCCAATGCTCCCTGCCATGGCTGTCCCATGGGAGCTCTGGGGCTACAGCTGGCATTTGGCCTTTGGGGGCACCAGAGCTCACGTTGGAATGGCTGTGGGAATCCTAATTCCTGGTGTCCTTGGGAAGCCGCAGCTCCTCTCCCTGCCTCTATCACCTTATCTGTAACTTGGGCACACAAGCAGACGTGTTGATGAATAGGTTTTCTGCACATATGACTGCAGTTCATAGTTCAGAGGCAAAGAACAATAAAGCAGCCATTATAATAAGGTGTAGAAAGTGCCCAAAGGGCCATGGGTTTCTGTATCAAGGAGACCTTAAAGCCCTGGGGGAAGGTGGCTTCCTGGAAGGCATGCTGGAAGAAGTGGCATTTCAGCCACTGTTGAGTGAGCACAGATCTGCCAGGCAAATAGGGAAAAAGGGGAACTGCGGGCTGACGGCCCAACATCCTCACCTCATCCTCAAAACCACACAGCTGGCCTTGCCCCAGTCTGTGCTCAGCTATTTCTCCTGCCTTCTGTCCATTCTCAAGGAGGACCAGGCTCTTTGTCACCTCTAGACTGTCTCCCAGGCTGTTCCCTCCATACTTGCCTCCTCTGAGGCTCAGGTTGGCTGTGGCTTCCCCTGGGCATCCCTCCACCCCTCGTCCTGAGTCGAGCCCCCTCTTTCTCATGCTCAGAACGTCCTGTGGCAGCTCCTCGTTGTAGTCCGTCCCATACTCTGCTCTGCGCTGTGCTGGAATCTCCATCGGGACAGGGACTGTGCTTTCTTGTCCACATTTTCATCTTGTTGTTGTTGTTAGGTGCTGTCGAGTCGAATCTGACTCATAGCAACCCTATGTACAGCAGGTCAAAACACTTCTCGATTCTGTGCGAGGCACATGATCTTATTTATGTTTAAGGCCATTGTTGCAGATACTGTGTCAATCCATCTGGTGGAGGGTTTTCCTTTTTTTTGTTGACCTGCCACTCTCCAGAACATGATGTCCTTCTCCAGGGATTGATCTCCCCTGACTACATGTCCAAAATATGTAAGACACATTCTGGCCATCCATGCTTCCAAGGAGCACTGTGGTTGCACTTCTTCTAGGACAGATTTGTTGGTTCTTTTGCCAGTCCATGGTATATTCAATAGACGTCTCCAGCACCATAATTCGAAAGCATCAATTCTTTTCCTGTGTTCCTTGCTCAATGTCCAGCTTTCACAACCATATGATGTGACTGAAAATATAATGGCATGAGTCAGACGTACCTTCGTCTTCAATGTGACATCTTTGCTTTTCAATACTCTAAAGAGATCTTTTACCACAGTTTTTCCTGGAGCAATGCGTCTTTTGATTTCTTGACTGCTGCTTCCACGGGTGTTGGTTATAGAGCCAAGCAAAGCAAAATCTTGGACAACCTCAATCTTTTCTCCATTTATTGTGAAGTTGTATAATGGCCCAGTGGTAAGGATTTTTGTTTTGTTGATGTTTAGTCACAACCCATACTGAAGGCTATGATCTTTGATCTTCTTCAGTAAATGTTTTAAATCTTCTTTACTTTCAGCAAACAGAGTTGTGTCATCTGCATAACGCAGGTTGTTAATGAGTCTTCCTCCAATCCTGATGCCTCATTCTTCTTCATAAAGTCCAGCTTCTCGGACTATTTGCTCAATATATAAATTGAAGTGATAATGGTGAAAGTATACAGCCCTGACACACACCTTTCTCAACTTTAAACCAGGCAGTGTTTCCTTGTTCTAGTTGAGCAACTGCCTCCTGGTTCATGTACGGATTCCTCGTGAGTACAATTAGGTGCTCTGGTATTCCCATTTTCCTGAGTATTATCCATAATTTATTATGATCCACACAGTCAAATACCTCTGCATAGTCAATAAAACATAGATAGACATCTTTCTGATATTCTCTGCTTTTGGCTGATATCCACCTGACATCAGCAATGATGTCCCTGGTTCCCGCCCTCTTCTGAATCCCACTTGATTTTCCAGTAATTCCCTGTCTATGTACTACTGCAGTCACTTTTGAATGATCTTTAGTAAAATTTTGCTTGGGTGTGATATTAATGATATTGTCTGATAGTTTCCACATTCAGTTGGATCCCCTTTTTTGGGAATAGGCACAAATATAGATCTCTTCCAGTCAGTTGGCCAAGTAGCTGTTTTCCAAATCTGTTGGCATAAACATGCTAATGTCTCCAGTGCTATATCTGTTTGTTGAAACATCTCTATTGGTATTCCATAAATTCCTGGAGCCTTGTGTGTTTTGCCAGTTCTTTCAAGGTGGCTTCCACTTTGTCCTTCAATACCATTGGTTCCTCTTCATATGCAACCTCTTGGAATGGTTGGTTATCTACCAGTTCTCTTTTGTATAATGACTCTTGCGTATTCCTTCCATCTTCTTTTGATGTTTTCTGCATCGTTTAACATTTTCCCTGTAGAACCTTTCACTACTGCCACTGGAAGCTTGAATTTTTTTCTTCACTTCCTTAAGCTTGAGAAATACAGAGCATGTTCCTCCCTTTTGGTTTTCTGCCTCCAGCTCTTGTATATGTCATTATCATATTTGTTTTTGTCTTCTCAAGCTGCCTTTTGAAATCTTCTGTCTGTTTAGATCTTTAACTTCATCATGTCTTCCTTTTACTTTAGCTGCTTGAAGTTCAAGGGCAGGTTCCAGAGTCTCTTTTGACATGTAATTTGGTCTTTTCTTTTTTTCATGTCTTTTTAATAACTTTTTGCTTCTTTCTTGAATTATATCTTTTATGTCATGCCACAACTCATCTGGTCTCTTATTATTTGTGTTTAATGCATTAAGCCTATTCTTGAGGTGGTCTCTGAACTCAGGTGGGATATACTCAAGGTCATACCTTGGCTCTCGTATACTTGTTCTAATCTTCTTCAGTTTCAGTTTGAACTTGCATACGAGAAGTTGATGGTCTGATCCACAGTCAGTACCTGGAGCGCATAAACATTGACATTCTAGGCATCAGTGAGCTAAAATGGCCTGGCATGGGCCATTTTGAGTCAGGTAATCATATGGTCTACTATGCTGGGAATGATAAACTAAAGAGAAATGGGGATGCAGTCATCATCAAAAAGGACATTTCAAGGTCTGTCCTGAAATACAATGTTGTCAGTGATAGAATAATATCCATACGCCTACAATGAAGGCCAGTTAATATGACTATTATTCAAATTTATGCACCCACCACTAAGGCCACAAATGAAGAAAGGGAAGATTTCTACCAGCTTCTGCAATCTGAAATAGATCAAACATGCAATCAGGACTGGTAACTGATAATCACTGGTAACTGGAATGCAAAGATTGGAAACAAAAGGCTGGGTGGTTGGAAAATATGGTCTTGGTGACAGAAACGAACTGGAGATTGTGTGATAGAATTCTGTCAGACCAATGACCTTTTCATTGCAAATACATTTTTTCAGTAACATATATGGAGACTATACACATGGACTTCACCAGATGGAACATACAGGAATCAAATTGACTACATACGTGGAAAGAGACGATGGAAAAGCTCTATATCAAATGTCAAAACAAGACCAGGTGCTGACTGTGGATCAGACCATCAACTTTCATGCCTAGTGCCCCACAAATAAGAATAGCTAAGAGGTACTGAGACTTATTGTGTGCCTGGCACTTTACATTTAATCCTCACAAATCCTGTATGGCACAGACACATTAATTAACTTACTGAGGATTGTACAGCCAGTAGGCAGCAGGACCAGGATTTGTACCCTGGCCATCTGGCCCCAGGCCACCACCTTATCCATGCCACTCCACTCCTGCTGCACACACCATGAGTATCACAATCCCCTGGCAGGTCAGTGTGATTCTGGATCAATCTGTGGGGCTCCCTGGCTAGCAAACTCCTAGGATGCAGGCAGTCGCTGCCCTCGGCCTCAGTTTCTCCACCAGTAAAGTGAGATCGAGTAGATCATATGAGAAGAAAGTAACTTGCCTAAGACAACAGAGCTTCATGTGTTAGATTCACTTTAGGCAATCTACTGTATGTGTGAGTGAGTGTGTGTGTGTGTGTGTGTGTGTGTGTGTGTGTGTGTCACGGTGCTGGGGATGGAACCCAACGCCTCTACCCCTGAACTACACACCTAGCCCACAACCCAGCTTTGAAGTCAGTTTAATTAGCCTCGCACTCATTGCCTTGGGTATACGAGTGTTTGTGGAATGAGTAAGTGGTAAAATGGAGCCCTGCCCAGCTGTGAAGGGAGAAGGGATGACAGGATTCTAAAATATCTTTTATCTGGCACCACAGTGGCTGTATCATGCTATCCTTACAGGAAACTTCTGGAAGAATGCAAGTCAACAGCAATCAAAACATTCTCATTGTTACTTTACAAAAACTGGATTATATTTCACTTGCACTTTTGAAACTTGTTTTTTATCTTCACCTTATTTATTGAAAGTCAGCCCATGTTAGTGGATTTAAAGCTACCTCTTTTTGTTAAAGTGCTTTGAGGGTGAGCCCAGGGCTTTGTGCATACTAGGCAAGCACTCTACCATTGAGTTGCATCCCCTAACCCTTTTTTATCTTTTATTTTTAGACAAGGTCTTGTTAAGTTGCACAGGCTGTCTCTCGCCACCTACTTGGGTCCTCCTGCCTCAGCCTCCCAAGTTGCTGGGACTCCAGGCATGCACCATGGAGCTGGGCTTAAAGCTTCTCATTTTTAAAGGCCATATATTATTTGTTTGATTATGTTTGAGAGAGAATTATTTAAACATGTTATCAGTAGAAATAAAGTTATTTCCAGTGCATCTCTTAATTACAAAAATTACTACAGTAAAAAACATTTACGCCAGGTGCCATGGTGGTTGTTGTTGTTGGGTGCCGTCAAGTCCAGTCCAACTCATAGAGACCCTATGTACAGCAGATCGAAACACTTGCCAATTCTGTGCCGGGCACATGATCTTATTTATGTTTAAGCCCATTGTTGCAGACACTGTGTCAATCCATCTGGTGGAGGGTTTTCCTCTTTTGCGTTGACCTGCCACTCTTCCAAACATGATGTCCTTCTCCAGGGATTGTTCTCTCCTGACTACATGTCCGAAATATGTAAGACGCAGTTTGGCCATTTTTGCTTCCAAGGAGCACTCTGGTTGCACTTCTTCTAG
>VMDO01038548.1:0-13397 GCA_007922755.1 Pedetes capensis
CCTGAGGAGGAAAATTAATTCATACTATGGGATAAAATGGTAAAGAAAACTAAGGCATGTATGTTAGTTTAATTTTTTCTTCTACTAATTTAAGAAGTGAGAAACTCTTACTGGAGAAATTGCTTTACATTTCTGAATTAACACTTCCACCTAAACACTTTGAAGCACTGTTTTGAAAACTTCAAGTATTAACATATGTAAAGAAAATAAAAATGCAGGACAGCCTGTAAAATTTCCTATTCAATAAGCAAGGAAACCGTCAAAAAACCATTCCAGGATTCTGATGTGATAAGTAAAAAATTACAAAAAGATGTAAAAATTCATGACAATGAAATCATAATGAAAGAAAAAGGCTTATGGAGAACCAACGACTTTTCTCTATAATATTGCCAGATGAGAATAACTTACTATATTCCTAGTTACCTGCAAATCCATTCAGTGACTGAGTGTGTTTTTTGGGTTGAAACATTTTGATGTCTAGCCGTATGCATTATTATTCAAGCGAATATAGAGTCAATTATTATTAGTAGTATACATGCCGCTCACAGAAGACACAAGACCAGTTCAGGAAAAAAGAACTAAAAGAAATGTTTGAGCTTTCTAGTTGAGGGGAAAGCAGATCTAAGAAATTGGGTATAACATTCCCCATTATTCACAGCATTAATATGTAATTATCTTACAAAAATTGCAAACTAAAGTTAAACAAAAATGAGAAGCTGCCTGTCATTTTTACTTTCACTTTCATTAAGTCAGAAATACTTTCCAGTTCTGTCCAAAAATATAATTTAATAAATAAAACAGAAAGATTGAAATGGACCGACAAGTGGGCTACTAGAGGTAAGAAAGCAGATGAAACTGAGGAGTCCCTGGGAGAAGGAGTCTAGAAAGGAGGATCCACAAAGCAATGAGTCTTTCCAAGGAACTGGGTGAGGCATGACTGTTCTGTGCCCATGGAGGAGAGGGTAAGTCCACCTGAATTCATAGAGGACTGAATGCAGATGTCACATCTAAGAGTCACTTCTGTAGTTTGGAGTAGGGCAAGTGCTCAGTAGCACTGTGTATCATTAATTGATTCTGGGCAATTGTTTTTGGTGAAGAATGTTATCATGTTAGAATGTTGTCATATTTTTGGTGAAAGAATGTAATCATGAAACTCCCAGGTCCTTTTTGAGATACAGTAATGTACTAAAGTCTGTAGCCATACCACTGTGGCATCTGACCCCGTCAGATTTCAGAAGCTAAGCAGGGTCAGACCTTGGATGGAAGTACTTGGATGGAAGACCCCCTGGTAATACCAGGTGCTGTACACTTGGGAGAAGGACCCAGTAAACCACTACCAAAAGACAATCCGCTATTGAAAACCCTATGAATAGCAGAGAAGCACTGACAATAATGTTTTGTCTGTTGTACATAAGGTCACTATGAGTTGGACACCGACTCCACAGCACCTAACAATAATGTACTAAAACCAAAACAAAATAAGAAAACAAAAACAAAAACAAAGAATTCCTCTTGCCAAATGTCTGTGAAATCTTAGGCTTCTGTCTTCCTTGTTGTTGTTGTTGTTAGGTGCCATCGAGTCGGTATCCGACATGGCTGACTGTTTCGGGATTGACTTGGGAGTGGATTGCCAAGCCCTTCTCCCATTTTTGTGGTGCTGGGAATTGAACTAGAGACCCCAGAGACTGCAGCACAGCGCTCTACCAACTGAGCTAAATCCCATCCCTCTGTCTTCCTTAATAGCTTCTAAATGGTGCTTATCACAGAGGAGAATTTTCCAAGGGAGTTTTTAGTCTATTAAGAATGTGCTCATAACTTTTTCATCTTTTAGGGTACAGCCTGAGGGGATATGTGGAGAAACTCAGAGTCTTTGGAAAATAAATTTAATGTGGGAAAATAATTTTCCACATTGACATACATATTTATTACATCATAGATATTATTAATGAAACAAAAGTAAAACTACAGATGTTTTCAAGGAAGTACTTAAATTACTTTAGAAGTCATAGAATATTTTAACTTATTGTTATCAGAAAATATTGAAAAGTATTAAAAAGGCTCTCAAAAATATGAAAGTTATGGATAGTTAAGACATTATGGTGGGTTTCTTTCTAACCTTTGAAAAGAAATTCACTGCTATGTGAATTGTCTAGGTTATCAAAAAGATATAAAACCTGCTCAATCATTTGACAAAATGAAGATGATACCAAAATATGATAAAAGAGCAAAAATAAGAATGAAAAGTTTCGCTGATGAATAGTAGTTGTAAAAGTCTTAAATGTGGTCAGGCACAGTGGTGCATGTCTATAAACAATTCCAGAGACTCAGGAGGCAGAGGCAAGAGAATCATAAGTGTGTGGTCAGAGGCAGCCTGCATTATTTAGGGAGATCCTGTTTTAAGATAAAAAATTAAAAAGGGGCCGAGGTACAGCTCAATGTTATAGCACTTGCAGAGTAAGAGTGAAGCCCTGGGCCCAACCCCCTATTACAACAAAAACCACCACCAACAACAACGACAAAAACTTAATCATGTTGGGCATAGTGGCAAATGCCTCTAATCCCAGCATTCTGGAGGCAGAGACAGGAGAAGTGTGAGTTTGTGTCCATTCTGCATTATGTAGTAAGACCCTGTCTCAAAATACATAAATAAAATAAAATAGAAGATAAGAAAACAAAAAAAAAAAACCTAAAATATTAAACAGTACTATAGTCAGTCATGCCCAACAGTATATTAAAATTACTACTCCAAATCCATGTAGTATGTATTCCATTATGTAGATATATAAAACAAAGGAGCTGTTACTTTTACCTAAACTTTCACTGTACAGATGACAATGTCATCAGCAGTAGGAAAATATCATTACAGACAACCTATATAGCAATTTATATGCATGCATATATAGACATACAAACATGTGTCTCTGTATAGAATCAGAAAATTCACAGAAGAAAATATAATATTTTACTAAACTTGAGGGGAGAAAGCTTAAATGGAAGAATATTCAATTTACATTGGTGTCTTTCTTTTGAGGAAATGTTTCTGAAATTCTATAGGAAAGAAAATTATGTTGAAAAAGAAATTTGTAATGGCAAATGTTAAGAGTGATGCTAACAAAATGTTAGAGCCATCTAAAGTTAATGCATTAGAAATTATTAAATTTCCCTCTTGATAGATTAGAACTGATTATGCAATATAGATATTGATATTAACTAATACTTGTTAGTACTTATAAATTAGTTAATTCATACTAAATGAGAAAAGTCTATAACATAAGTGAAAATATGAAGTATTATAAATATATAGCTAATTAATTATATAACATTGACTTAAAACTAAGTAAAATATTCTCAATTTGACAATGTCTTTGGATTTCAAATTGATTATTGTCTTTTTATGAATTACTTCCCTTTATTTCTACAATGAATATATCTATTGCTTATAACTGTAAATAGGTGTGCATAGTAGTATTCCAAAGATATGTGTGTACATATATATGTATATATTGCCACACACTCTTGACTTATTGCTGACCTTTGTTATTAGCAATGAAAACCCAGTATTAACTTACCTGTGGTCAAAGAAAGTTGGGTTTATTACCTGTTCTGTGAGTGTCTCAGAAGGGACTTGTTACTGGATTTGTGTTTGGGTTAAATGATTTGGACTTATTTTAGGTGTTTTTGCTGAATTGGATCACGTATGAAAGAGGGTGTCATGTTATGATTGGAAAACTTGGTCATTTTATGTAGGGGGCAGAAAGAATGGAGAAAGCCTCAAGTTGTAATGAAAAAACAAAAAGTAGTGGCCCATGTTAGTCAGGAAAGAAAGATGCTTGATTTTTGTCATTTGTACTGAGTATTAGTTTTTGTCTGTTGAGATACAGTTATAGTATAATGGTTTTGGCTTTTGTCTTGTTCATTATGGTTACAGGGTGACTTCAAATTATTTTCATGTCTGTGAAATCATTTCAGTAGGAACATCACAACCTAATTATTAATGCTAGTGGTCAAGTCTGCTTTTACTATTTCCCGGCGTTGGTGTGGAGTGGGGACGGGAAATATTGTTAAGGTGTGGGGGTTGCATTGCAATATGGGCATCACCTTGGCAACTTGTTAGAAATGTAAAGTATCAAGACCCACTCCCAACTCAAGTCTTGGGGCTAAATGGTGTTTAGTAAGCCCTTTGGTCCAGGTGACTCTGTTATTAACTAAAATTTGAGAACTGGTATAGTAATTCTCTACTCTAACTACATATTAAAATCCTTGGGGGGCTGAGGGGCTTTAAAATCATGTAATATCCAAGTACTCCCCAATTGCAATAGGAATGTTGGATCATGAACATAGGATTTAGTAATTTTAAAAATTTTCTTTGGATATTTGTACGTGCAGTCATGTCAGAGAATCTCTCTTCTAGTGTACATGGGAAAAGACAAAAACAAACAAAAAACAGCCACAGAAAACAAAATTCAAACTTTTTCCTGCATTCATTCACAATGTTGTTGCTTCTCTTTGGAGAATAGCTTTAAAACATCAACTGAAGAATAGCTTTAAAACATCAACTGAAGTTGCAAATGCCTATAAAATACAACGTAGCAATTCTATTTTGAAGTATACACAATAGAAAATGCCTTACATGTGCACAATGTAATCTATATAAGACTGCTTATTTCATTACTATTTGCAATAGCAAAGGGTGAAAATATAATACAGTCCACAGTTGGGAGATGGATAAACCGTAGAGTACTTAAAAGATGTTATACAATCCTGTGGCAAAAATAAACTATCTCTAGATAAATCTCAAAAAATATGATGAATGAATTCTGTAACTTAAAAAGGTTACAAATAATTTTAGTAAATCTCAACAGGCACACTCCATATGTTATATGTACAATGTATTATGTAGTAAAATTTAGAGAAAGCACATGAATGATTTGTACAACTTCAATAACAGACTTAGTCTTGTGGGAAGTAGAATGGGGAAAGAATTCTGTGAGTTTTAGAAATGTATAATATTTTATTTTTCTAAGGAACAAGTAAAGTAAATATAACAAAGTGCTATATTTTTAAAATTAGACAATAGATTGACATTTGGAATTCTTGGATTACCGTCTTCCTTCATCAAAGTGTCAATCTACCAAGCTGGACTAATTTCCTTTAAAGATTCATCAATTAATTTTTTACTGACCCCAGAACTGGTGTTTAAAAACACTTTTGGAATAAACCATACATATACTTATTATTCAGAAACAGAAGAAAACAAAAAATCTGGAAGCTAAATGTTAGCTATAATTCTTTCAGAATTCTAAGATTATAGTTAAAGGAAAAAAAAAAAAAGCCAGAAACTTCATGTGGGATGTCTCACTCCTTGGTGATACTATGATCAAAATTTTGTTAAGGAAAATAAACATTTCTTACCCTGATATGGATAAACTTTAATGTCTTTTTTTGTATCTGTAAATTGAGATCCCTTCTGTCAGAATCTGTTTTTCTTTTTCTGAGAGTCACTATTCCTAGTAACCTCCTTGTAGTTGTTGTTGCTAGGTGCTGTGGAGTTGGATCTGACTCACAGCAACCCAATGTTGTTGTTGTTAGGTGCCCTTGAGTCATGTCTGACTCATAGCAACCCTCATATTGTTTTTAATGGCTGTTTTGGGGATTGCCTTGGGAGTGGATTGTCATGTACTTCTCCCATCTTTGTGGTGCTGGGACTCGAACTTGGGACCTTAGAGACTGCAGAGACTCAACTCTACCAGCTGAGCTAAATCCCAGCCCCATGACTCTATGTACAATAGAATAAAACACTCTCTGACACTATGCCATGCTGGGCATAATATCAGTGCTTGTCTGCTATTCATAGTTTTCAATGGTTGTTTTGTAATTGCTTCAGGACTGGATTGCCAAGTACCCAGTTTTTGAGGTGCTGGTGATGGAACCCAGGGCCTCCAAAAGTGCAGGGCTACACTCTACCAAGTGAGCCAAACACTAGCCCCGGTAACCCCTTTAGGAGAACTTAATCTTCTATGCATAGGACATGATCTCGCTGTGTGATTTGCACACAACTCTCTTTCCACTACCATCCTTCCAGCCATATAATGTTAGTTCCACTGGCATCCTGTGAAGATGTATTTACTCATTCCTTCATTGAATTTCCAGCCCTTTAGAGAGAAGGAGTGGACAACATATATACAATCATTTGCATACACAAATACAAACCTAAATTGAAGCAAATAGTATCCCTGGTGATATTATGGTCAAAATTTATGTTAAAGAAAGTAAACATTTCTCTAAGAAATAATAAAATCTTAGAATTTGTAATACCCAAGACAATATCATATATTTTAAAGCTTTTCTTAAAAATAATAAACATATATCTTTAATTATCAATAAAAATAAAAGTTCCACAAATAAGTTGTATGTGGTCCAATCAAAGACATATATTCACTTACCAATTTGAAATTATTTTTTGATATCTATGTGTATATCAGGGGAGGGGTTTAGCATAGTTGATAGAGTATTGTTCTGCACTCTCTGAGGACCTGTGTTCGAACCCCAGCACTCCAAAAATGGGTGAAGGATATGGCAGCCCAAAGGAATCCTGAAAACAATCAGCCATTGAAAACTCTGAGGGTCAGTATGAGTCTTACCCAACTTGACATCACCCAACAATAACAATAACGTGTATATCGGTCACCATGCCAGTAAAATATAGAGATAAGCACAGATGGTCCTTTACCTTAAGGAGTTCTGCAATCTGAAGGTTTGGTACATGCATAAAAGGAACTGATTTCTGAAACATACAAATGTGTGTCTGTATTTCTATATTTGTATCCTCCCCATGTATCACCCTTTCTACTTACAGAGGAGATATTTTATAAAGAATGAAAATAATTATCTTTTCTTAATTGTTGTTGTTGTTGTTGTTGTTGTTGTTGCTGCTGCTGCTGCTACTCAGGGGTTGAACCTAGGGCTTTACATATGCTTGGTAAGTGCTCTAGTACTGAGTTGCACTCCAAGCCCTTCTCTTTTTTGTTTTTTTATTTTGAGACAGGGTCTCACTGAGTTGCAGAGGTTACCTCTGTCCTCAGCCTCCTGAGTTTCTGGGATTACAGATGTGCACCATGGTGCCTGACTTCTTAAATACTTTTTAAGGAAAGTCTGCTACTGAAAACTTCTAGTGAACACCTGATGTCACTTTGGAAGACTGAATGAGAATTAGCTAGTCATCAGAAATATGAGGAGGCTATCCAGGCATGAAAAAATATATATAACTATATGAAATAACATGTTATATTCATGAAAATATAAATACTTAAATATAGTTGCAGAATATTATTATGATTTGAATCTAAAATGCCCCCGAGGTCATGTGTTTGGATGCTTGGTCCACAGCTGGTGGTGCTGTTTGTGGAGGCTAAGGAATTTTAGGTTGTGAGAGCTGGCTTTGTGGGAGTAGGTCACTGGGGGCAGAACTTGGTGGTTTTACATGGGTACCAGTTTGGTGGCATTCTTTCTGCTTTTTGATGCCACTTTGTGAAGAGATTCTCTGCCACAGACCCAGACGCCAGAAGCTCTGCCGTGCTTCCTTGCCATTATGGACTGTGATCCTCTAAACCAAGAGGAAAATAAACCTACCCTTTCTCGTTAAGTCGGTCTGATAGGTATTTTGCCACAGCCACACACAAGCTAACACAGATATTATGAGGGGCCAAAATGTTAGCAGTTGAGGTAGGAGAAATATACACATTTGAAAAATCAGAACATCATTGACCTCCTGAATTGTTTAATGAATTTAAATTTTATATTCTACGTAAGAGGAGTTTAGATGGATTTTAATCAGTATAATTAAGGGAGGAGAATTGTAATTTAAAAATGGCCCATTCAAATGTGAGTAGAAGATGTAACAGGAAGCTTAGGATCCAAGGCTGTTGACCCAAGAGGAAAACACTGTCTGGGCTGTCCTTGGGAGTGCAGGGTCCAGGAAAAAGTCTTCTGCAAGGTTTATGCCCACACGAAAAGCTTAATTAAGCAAAATTCATGGTGAGATATAATGATTTATAATAAAAGGGAAATAAGAAATATTTTATCCAGTCTATAGATGAGGATCCTTTGCAGTTTCCAGATGCAATTCTTCAGGTGCAGGACCCACCTTTGTGCTTCTTCTGATCTAATCTGTCATATTTGATTAATTTCATTTCTCCAACCCAAATAGCAATACTGTTCTTACTTTAGGACCATGAATGTTAAGGATACATTTTGCTTAAATAATGCAGCTCTTCTTGCTCTGATGTTCTCTATCATTTACTTAATGTGGGTTCTATCATTAGTCATGGTGCCATATCATTAATCATGAGTGCTGGTTTCCAATGACTTACACTAATGCTTTTACCCTGCTTAGTTGATGGTCATTATAAGTTCAAGTCTTCACCATACAATGTAGCAAGATGTGAATGATAATTTGATTTCCGGTCATATTAAGTCCACTGTCCATCATCTTATAGTGTCAACATAGAACTGTATCTTCTCTTGAACTCTTTCAGGCTGTAATTAGTGAACCCTTGGACTATGATTTCTTTACCTCCCGACAATTTTTTGTTTCATCTTTTTAGTTGCTCAGACTCAAAATCTTACAGTTATTCCCAATCTTTCTCTGTCACGTTCTACATTCTACTCATTAAAAGATCCTAGAAGCCCCTCCTTTAAATTATATTTATAATCTTCTTTTTTCCCCTATTTCTATTGCTGCTATCCTCTCTGGTTTTCATGTATTGTTACCACTGTAGAAAATAGGAGAAGGTTGTAGGGGCAGAGTAAAAGTGGTTTCACTTATATAGCACAGGTGACTGACTTAGAGAGAGAGCAGAGTAAGGGTGGGGAAGGTGAACATAGGGTACATGACACTTCCTGCCTCCTGCAGACCTCAGGCTACAGATTGGAGGTTATACCAGGGTAGTAACCTGAATAGGAAGGAGGTGACTCATGTCACAAACCCAAGAGTCATTTGTGGGCTATTTATAGCTTGTAAACTCTAGTACTCCAAGCTCATCCTAAGTGCAACATGAGTGAGAATCACTAAAATCAGTACGTCAGCATCATTATGGTATCCTGTGCTCATTTGAATCCATGAGTTAAATACTATACCTACTAGAAGAGCAATATGCTTAGGAACTAGGGCCCCAGGATGATTCCAAAGTCATGGATTCTAAAACTCCTTGGGTATCTAGATGAGCCCATGTAGTCATAGCTGTAGGGGTGAGAGGAAGAGGCAAGGGCAGAGTTGAAGGGGAGAACTGGATTGAAGCCTACATGGGCAGTGGTGCCAGCTCTGGGTGGTCTGATGGATTTCATCATGGCCTATGGCCAGTCTCAGCCACTGGAGAAAGGCAAGCATTCTGAGGAAAAGTGGACAGGTTCTAAAACAAGTGGCATCAAGGCATAAGGGAAGGGCCAGTGCCTCACTTGTCCATTCCCAGGGGTTGCTGATCAATGAGGTAAATCAGACAAGTGACTACACAGGACTTAGGAGGTAATATTCGTGGTTACTACATGAAATGAGAGTGTGCGGAGGTGTAGGACTAAACTCAGGTTTTTGACTTGGGTAAATTTGCTTTTCAGAAGGCACTAATGTAGATAAAAGGGAGTTTTTTTGTAGCATCTACAATACATTTATATACTATCGGGTAATTTATATTTCATTTTATGAGATCACTTATTATTAGATCCATGTGGAAACTAATTACCCAGAGATTGTGCTGAAAGGCACATTCTAATTTAGTAGATCTGTTATGGAGTCTATAATTCTGATTCTAACAAGCTTCTGATGTTAATAACTTTGTCAGTTGGAGAATTCTATTTTGAGTAACAATGTGCTGTATTCTGGTACTAGAATACTGGGTTAAAATCCTTCCAACTCCTCTTAGAAGAAGCATAATCATGTAAAAGGAATTAACATATTTCACCCCTTTCTTGGGCTGTTTGCAAACTGTCATGTATCTTTCCTTGTTTTATTATTCTACTTTTTTAAATGTCAAAATAGTTACAGCATTGCCAGGAGGATTACGTGAGGTGTGATGTTTGGATTACTGGGAGTCATCAAAGTAATAGTTCCTTAGAGGTACTTGGAGAAATGGAGGCAGTTATTGAGAAATTGGTTGAGTTTACTCTTTAGTCATTTCCCTTCTAACATTTACTTCCTCTTTATCCATAAGCTGTTTAATTATTAGAAAATAGAATATCATGCTCTTATTTGAAAATAGACATAGAAAGTAGAAAGGAGAGGGATCGCAAAGAAAAGGATATGATGGAGGTGGGAGAGTATGCAGACATGTGCACACACAAAAACCAAAACCAGAAACCAGGACTGTCTTTGTTCTATTCCATTTGTGAAAAAATGTTCCAACAAGAACACTGTAATATTAATTTGCTGTAATTATATGAGTCTGTAAAACTCTTTGGTGTGGCATCATCTTGTTTTAAATAATCAAAGGGCCCATTCAGCTGATACTTCATATCCAGCTATTGATGAGCTGTGGCCTTAAATTTTATGTATCAGTTTCTTTCACACAATCCTTAGGCCCACTGTGGTTTAGTAGAACTAAAACTTAAATAAAGTTGAAATGAAATTTCTTTGAACATTTCCTAACTGAAACAGACTCTCTAAGACCTAAATAAAATTTCATAGAAACAATATATACTGGAAAAGTGGCAATTTTAACTAAATTATTTTTCTAAAGAAATAACATTACACATCTGAAATCAGTTTCAAGAAGTGTTGAGAGAAATAAAATTCAAACGAATAAATCTGTGAGAAGACGAAGAATTTATACAATGGAGATTTTCTTCCCTTTGCTTCAATGCACTTAGACTCTCAGATACACATAATAGTGAAAAAAGGCTCTAAAGGAACACTTATCTAAATGGAGTTTTAGTTTCAGTGCTTGATTTATACATTTGACAGGCATGGCTCATGTCCTGCAGCAGCTGTACTGGGAATACTATAAAATACAATTTTACTTAGTATGAAAGTACAATTTAGATGTTAATGACTACCCAGTTTTCTTCTCTTATAAATATATTCTTTAATAGTAGAAAAGAAGAATCTCTGAATCTATGATAATTAAATGTTTACTCACATCTTTATACATTGAGGAATATCTTTCCAATGACACATATATTGTAATGAATTTTATTTTGATTTTATTTGGTGTTGTTCAAGATACGATCTTGCTATATAGCCCAGGCTAGCCTTAAACTCTCTTTGTAGGACAGGCTGGTCTTGAATTTGCAATCCTCCTGATGAGTGCTAAGATTATTGGTGTGTGCCATTATACCCATGTCTTGAAATAATTTTTTATTTTTAATAAAAATACAAGTTCAGAGATGTCCTGTTTATTCCCTGTCTAGTTTTCTCATTGTTAACATTGTACACTTCCATGGTACATTTGTCAAAATTAAGAGACTGACTCTGGTATATTACTTTTAACTACATTACAGGCTTAATTTAATTGCACAGGTTTCCTTTGATGATCTCTTCCTGTTCCAGGGGACAGTGCAGAGGGCCACATTGCATTTAGTTGTCATCTGTCTCCCTTGTCTTCCCTGATCAGTGAGCTTATCAGTCTTTCCGTTGTCTTTATGACCTTGAATATCTTGAGGAGTACTGACAAAGTATCCTGTAGAATTTCCTATGGCTTGGGTTGTTGTGATGTTTTTCTGATTATTAGATTGGGTTTGTAAGCTTATGGAAATAACACCACAGGGATGGAATGTTCTGCTCATCATATCATGCCCGGAGATACATGAAAGATACACCACGTAACTGGGAATGTTAAACTTTGTCACTTGGTTAAGATATTGTTTAATATGTTTTCCTCTTTATCTATTCTAGTCTTTGGAAGTAAGTTACTAAATCAGGTTCATCCTTAGGTATGTGCATGTGTGTGTGTGTGTGTGTGTGCATGTGTGTGTGTGTGTGTATTTATATACATATGTGTGTATGCATGTATGTACATAATTTAAAATGTAATAAATCTATTGCTATGTTGAATTGGGTTAAGCTCAGTTGATAGGGTGCTTTTCTGCACTCTCTGAGACCCTAAGTTTGATAGTCAGCACCACAAAAATGAGAGGACGTGGTAATCCACTCCTGAAACAATCCCCCAAATAATTGGCTATTGAAAACCCTATGAATATCAGAGAAGTACTGACAGTTCCTGCCCTGGCACAGTGTCTGGGAGTGTTTTATTCTTTTGTATACAGTGTCCTATGAGTTGGACCCAACTTGATGGCACATAACAACAGCATTACTATGTTGGTATACTAATATTAAAGGTTTTAAAATGAATTTTAGAATCCATATGAGACATTTCTGATGATATTTTTAATTATTTATATTCTTGTCTGGAAAATATTTACCTTCTGTGTTTTTTAATTTCAGTTGATCTGTCTGCTATGGCACCTACACATAACCTCTTTGTACTTAGTCATCTCAAACGTGATGGCTAGATTCTGAGAGGGAGTTTTCCAAGAGTAGGGTTATGAACAGATACAGACAGATACTGCAAGGATTCCTATGAACTTCCTAGGAATGCTCAGAATGCCTCTATTACATATTCATTAAGCAAGTCACATTATCATCCTATGTTCAAAATAAGGGAACTGAGACTATACTGGCTCACGTGAGAAGTAACATGTATAAACAGAAGGAAAGAAATCAGGGTCACCATCTTTGAAACTATTTATCACCAAAGACTTTATTTAAACCAATTTTGATAACTATAATTTTTCATCCATACCTGGATATATTTGAGAGTGAAATTGACACTAAGTATGAGTAAATTGTAATTTCTCAGGAAAATCAGTGTGTGTGTGTGTGTGTGTGTGTGTGTGTGTCCTGATTACTAAGCTATTATATATTAGCTTTTACTCATCCTTCTATAATTGGCCTTGTGATTCAGGGGATGTGATTCTGCAAGTTACACTTCTCATTTGTCTGCTGGATTCCTCTTAGGCTCTGCCAGTACAGGGTCCTGCAGGGAGACCTAAACCTAGGTGGCAGAGAAGAATCACTTCTTGTCATTCCTATGGTCTCAGCAGTCTCAGTGACAGTAAGTTTCAGTTCTCATATTTGATTTCTACATATTACCAAACTAGCCTCAATGTTCTCCTCAGCCATATCAACATAAAAAAACAGCACCTCTTTTTAAAAGACAGGAGGTTGAGCTTTTCCTGTATGCTTCTAGGTTCTACTAACTCGAACTTCCTCTTTTTGCTCTCTTGGCCCTAGAGATGTGAGCTACTCTTGTGAGTTCTTCCATACTTGTTCCACCAGCTCCTTACATTAGATGACTTCTCACTCCAAAAAGGGGATCTAGTTTCTGTCTTCTTATTTTCCTAACTTTAAT
>VMDO01038549.1:0-13388 GCA_007922755.1 Pedetes capensis
GCACCTAACAACAACAAATTAGTCAGTGGTTTATTTTATTATAATTACCAGTGACTAGAAGCATATCTGGGGCTGGGGTTTAGCTCAGTTGATAGAGCACTTGCTCTGCACTCTCTGAGGCCCTGGGTTCAATCCCTGGCACCGCAAAATCTGGAGAAGGACCTGGCAACCCAACTTCCAAAACAATCTGCCATTGAAAACCCTTTGAATGGCAGAGAAGCACTGACATAGTGCCTGGTGTGGCACAGCATCAGGGACTGTTTTGTTCTGTTGTACATAGGGTCGCTGTGAGTCACACCCGACTCCCTGACACCTAACAAGACAAGAAGCATATCGGGTAATTAGAAACTGGGCGGCACTTTGTGCTAAGGACTGACACAAAGGTTTTGCTTCACTGCCGAGTGGAATGACGTTCCAGCTGAGTAACAACACATGGCAGGCATCCTACTTCAGTGTGGAAAAACATCAACGGGGCTTCATTAGATGTTTTGTGTCTTTGTTCTTTTGTCTTTTACCCTAGTGGAAAGGCTTGCTTAGGAAGCTGGCACTGGGCGGCCAGCAAGCAGTCAGCATTAGGGTTTCTCATGCCTGAACTGTCCCTGCTCCTGTCCCCTCGCAGCACCCCTTGCCTGGCTCACAGCGCTGGCCCCTCAGCTGCCTCTCTGGGGCCAGATGCATCCTTTCTGGGCTGGGGGGGCCTGTGTGGCACGCGCCTCCCGGTCTGGCCCGGATGTTCCAATGGGCGGCGCCTCCAAGCACACAGATACTAAACACAATTCACTCGGGACCCTCGGGTGAGGGGCGCAGACTCCTGCAGCCCTCAGGACGCTGGAGATGGGAGAAAGGAACAGCCTTGGGCGCTTTTGCCTTCCAGGAACAAACACCCGAGTGGGTGGTCTCGGTGGTCATGAGGAGAGAGTTCTTGCTTCGTCGGTGATCAGATGGAGAGGGGTTCTTTCCTTGTTGATGGTTGTGGTGGGAGAGCGTTCTTTCCTCACCGAAGGTCTGGGGGAGAGAGCGGAGAGAGCTGTTTCCTTATCGGTGGTCTGGGCGAAAAAAGGGGTCTTTCCTTGCCGATGGTCCAGGCAAGGAAAGGGATCGGCTGCCTTAGTGCAGCTCCTTACATAGCTCGCCCAAGGAATGGCCTGAGCCAATCAGCTTTGAGTTTAATTGTCCAATCAGGTTCGGGGGATTTGTGAAGGGGTTTTGTACAAACGTCTAGCCAAGTTACTTTCATTTTTCCCTAGATTTAGCCGTTTTCCCAGTTTTGGGGTTTTTGCCAATTTCCTCCCAATTTCTTCCTACAGGGGGCAGTGGTAAGAGTCGGTTGGTTTGGACTGTGGGTAGGCATTAATTGCTTCAGCTGTGTGGTCTTTGGCTTCTTAGGTGCTGAGCCAAACCAGTGCTTTGTGCAGAGAGCTTCCCCCAGGGAGAGGCTTTCCCGGGGCAGGGGCGCATGGGGAAAGCCATAACCTTGTTTCTGAAGCACTTGCTGGGGACCGAAGGTTCTCTGCCAGCGTCCTGGCAGCTGATGCCGTGGCCTTCCTGTGGACTGCAGGGCTGAGCTGCACTTGGTGACCTTGGCTCCTTGGGAGAAGCGGTGCAGTGTCCAGAGCCCATGCCTCTCAGTGGCCCTTGGGTGGCTTGGGCCAAGAGCTTCATAGATGCCGTGTTCCCCTTTGCAGAATGGGGCAAATAGTGTGCAAGGTACGGGGGTGAGGTGAAGATGTGAGAGTGCAGGCGTGTGCTGTCTCCCCCGCAGCGCACCGTATCTGCTCAGTCAGAGGCAGCCGCTGGGCTGACAGGCGTTTGGCGCGACGCTTCCATGGTTGTAGATGAGCATCGATCCTGGGGCTCATTTGGTTAAGGGTCTGCCTACGACATACCCGGGCCCGTGTCTGCCTCACCTGCCTGTGTTGCTGTGCCCGGAAGATGCTGTGTTGCGGGATCCAATCTTTTTCAGTGGTTCAACCTTGGGTTGATATTTTTGTCTCCATAACCCATTTCAGCTTCTAGGTTGCTTACCTCCTTGATGAATGCTTGGCGCTTAGTTTAATGAGAAGTTTATTTATACACGTACTCATCTGTATTTTGTTACTTGGTTTGATCATAATACGCTCACTGCACATGGCGTCCTTACACTCCAGGGATACACTGTGGCTCAGTTTCCTCACTTGATGATGCAGGGATAGCAATGGCAGCTCTTCAGAGCAGGGTCCGGGGACTCAAATGCAGGAACCCGCAGGAGTGCTGTTGGGTGAATGCCCAGGGGTTGGAAACGGTCTCCTCCTCCTCCTCCACCATCATTACCACCACCATCACCACCACCATCAGTCACTACCACTACCACCCTGACCAGCACCACTGCCATCATTTCTCCTTCTCTTCCTCCTCCTCTTCCTCCCCCTCCTCCACCACCACCACCACCACCACTATCACTACCACTATGACCAGCACCACTACCATCATTTCTCCTCCTCCTCCTCTTCTTCTTCCTCCTTCTTCTCTTCCCTCTTCCTCCTCTTCTTCCTCCTCTTCCTCTTCCTCCTCTTCCTCTTCCTCCTCTTCTTCCTCCTCCTCCTCTTCCTCCCCTTCCTCCTCCTCTTCCTCCTCTTCCTTTCTCTTCTTCCTTCTCCTCCTCCTCCACCTCCATCACCACTACTACCACCATCATTTCTCCTCCTCCTCCTCTTCCTCTTCCACCTTCTTCTCTTCCCTCTTCCTCCTCTTCTTCCTCCTCTTCCTCCTCTTCTTCCTCCTCTTCCTCTTCCTCCTCTTCTTCCTCCTCTTCCTCCTCTTCTTCCTCCTCTTCCTCTTCCTCCTCTTCTTCCTCCTCTTCCTCTTCCTCCCCTTCCTCCTCCTCTTCCTCTTCTTCCTCCTCCTCCTCTTCCTCCCCTTCCTCCTCTTCTTCCTCCTCTTCCTTTCTCTTCTTCCTTCTCCTCCTCCTCCACCTCCATCACCACTACTCCCACCATCATTTCGTCTCCTCCTCCTCTTCTTCCTCTTCCTCCTCCTTTTCTTCCATCTTCCTCCTCCTCTTCCTTCTCTTCTTCCCCTTTCTCCTCCTCGTCCTCCTCTTCCTCCTCCTCCTCCTCCTCTTCCCCTTCCTCCTCCTCCTCTTCCCCTTCCTCCTCCTCCTCCTCCTCTTCCTCCTCCTCCTCTTCCCCTTCCTCCTCTTCCTTCTCCTTCTCCACCTCCATCACCACTACCACCACCACCATTTCTTCTCCTCCTCCTCTTCTTCCTCTTCCTCCTTCTCTTCCCTCTTCCTCCTCCTCTTCCTTCTTCCTCCTCCTCTTCCTTCTCTTCCTCCTCCTCCTCCTCTTCCCCTTCCTCCTCTTCCTACTCCTCCTCTTCCTCGACCTCCACCTCCACCACCATCACCACCACCACCACCACCACCATTTCTTCTCTTCCTCCTCTTTTTAGAGACGGGGTCTCATTGTGTAGCCCAGGCTGGCGTTGAACTCAGATCCTCCTGTCCCAGTCTCCCAGGCGCTGGGATCAGCAGCGTGTGCCACCACGCCTGGCTGTGGACCTTTGTGAAGTGCCCTCCAAGGCGGCCTTGGGCATCCTAGGGCAGGGCCTGGCATCCCAGGGTGGGAGAATCAGTTCACAGCAGTCTGTTCTCTTCTGGTTACCAGGGCGTTCTCTCCTAGCCCCATTTGTCTGTCCTCAGGAATCAACTATCGCTTGGAGTTTTGACATTTTCCCCAACACAGTGCAGTGGAACTCAAGCGGGTGGCCGTGGGGGGTCCCCACTGGCCCTAGGGAGCAACGCAGGAAAAGTTTTTCCCTGCAGGTGCCCTTGGCCATCGTCCACCCCCTAGACTTCAAGCAGGCTGGTCTGTAGATGCAGAGCGGGCCCTGCCCCCGGGTAACAGCCACGGGTTGCTTGCCAAACGCAGAGGTCACCGCCCTGCAGCTGGGGCCTGCTCCGGTTGCTTCCGCCTTTTGCGGGGAGCCCCCTTGCTGGAGAGGGTCTCCCGCACCCCGGTCGCGGCCTCCCGTTTCATCTGCGCCGGCTTCTCAGCGTGTGCACGGGCGCGTGTGAGCTGCCAGGCAGGACAGAGTTTAAGAAAGGGAAGTCGCAGGCACGCACGCGACAAGCAGGTTCATTGAAGAGGGTGCGGAGGTCGCCCGCGCCGACCCTCATTATGTCAGTGACTGCCAAATGAAATTAGAACTGCACTGCCCGCCACTCCCACGGGGGCGCGGGAGAAAGCGATCTCAGGCTAGTGTCTGGGATGTGAAAACGCGCAGGAAGTGAAGTCCCCGGCCTCTTTGTCCTCCCTCTCTCTGTTCTGCACGGCGGGTAGTAAGGCATGGCATCCTGGCAAAAGGTATCCTCAAAGACCCCGCCGGCCGGGCCGCGTCGCCTCGGAGCCGGGGCCTTTCATGCTCCTGGCCCTGGCAGCACCCACTTTCATTTCCTAGAGAGGAGCCTTTCTGCTGCCTTGAACAGAACTTGCATTTCTCTGCCTAATCAGCCACCCTGTGGCCCACGATGGGCTCTGAGCGTCTCCGTAGCTTGGCAGGCTGCGGGCCGCTTTCTAGAACCTTCTGTGAGTGGGAGGCACGCGTTGGGAGCCCAAGCCCCGGGCCGATCTGGCCTGCAAAGCTCTGTTGGGTTTGCCTCACTGACCTGCTTGCCTTGTCCTGCAGGACTTAGTGGCCCTTGCTTCCGTCTTTGTCACTTGCAGGTCCCCGAGCGTGGCTCACTTTATAAAGCTGACATTCTTTTTTTTTGGGTGGGGGGGTACTGGGGGTTGAACCCAGGGCCTTGCACTTGCATACTCTACAAGTGCTGGACCACTGAGCTGCACCCCCAGCACCCCCCCTTTTTTTTTTTTTTTACTTTTTTTTGAGACAGGGTCTAAGTTATGCAGACTGCCTCTGGTCTCAAACTTGGGATCCTCCTCTCTCCGCCTCCCGAGCCGCTGGGATTATAGGTGTGCGCCACTATGCCTGGCAAAGCTGGTATTCTTAAGTTATGTTTTAAGTTACGTCTCATTCCCCCAACCAGAATCATCCCCATTTCCATTGGTGGACATCCTAATGGTCGTTCATGGGCAGGCCACAGGTTAAATATACCACAGAAACCGTTTCCTTTAGTCCGTGTGGGGAGCCCGGGTGTCCACCTTCTTTGTGGCCCTCTCTCATTTTTTGTTTTGTTTTGTTTTCAGTTCTAGAAGTTTGAACCTGGGGCCTAACACGTGCTAGGCATGTCCTGTACCACTGGGCCGCAATCTCTGCCCTTTTTATATTTTGAGACAGACTCTCACTAAGTGACACAGGCTGCCTCTGGCCTCGAACTGGCGACCCTCCTGCCCCATCCTCCTGAGCGGTGGGATTGCAGGCGTGTGCCACAGAGCCTGGCTCTTGTTGTTTTCTTACAGCCTACTCACCTGGACCCTGGTGTGCAAGTGGGTGTGTAGCCCTGGGCACTGGGACTGTTCCGCTTCCTGCCACCCACCCCCACCCTCCACCCCCACCTCGGCTGCCACCAGGGCTGCCTGCTGCCAGCCTTGAACTGGGAGATCCGATCGTGCACCTGAGTTTCCTGTGGGTCGTTTTCAGGCGGTGCTCCTTATTCAACTCAAACCTGGTCTTTGCTGAGCTCCTGGTCACCATCTGCTGCTCGAATATGTCCCCTCCCACCCCTAACCCCACAGACCCATGGCTCCTTGATTTTCTGATGGTCAGCAGAGCCTTGCTGGTTCCGTCGTGTGTCTGTCCATCCATTTGTCTGGTAGTTCATTCATTCCTTCAGAGATCAGTAAGTCCCTGTGGAGAGGCTCCTGGCGCCGAGTCTCAGGCCAGCCTCTCGGGTGTGCGGTGAATGGAACACGCAGAGCTGCCTTTCCGGAGCGAATAGTTTTGGGAGCAGGTGGCGGCTGCAAACAATAGCAGGAATCAGTAAAATAATGGCAGAATGGCTGGTAAAACTGGACAAGGCCACAAACACGGCGGGGAGGTGGGAGCAGGGGCGGGTCCTGCAGGGCCAGGCTGAGGCCTGGAGAGATGCCAAGGGCTGGAGGTCCCAAGGGCAGTGGGGCCCGGCGCAGCTCCCACACAGAAGGAAGGGAATAGCAGAGGCCTTGGGCAAGCTGGGCGTGGGCAGCGGGAGAGGACTGAGCTGGCGCAGAGTCTGTGGGACCTCCTGTCGGCCAAGGAGGACAGGGGTCCCTGGATGCTGGCCCTGGGGTGATGGGAGGACAGCCCTGTAGTCACCGCCTACCCCCGGCTCCTGTCTTGGCTCCCTCATGGACGCCACGTGGAAAGCAGGCGGCGTCTCTCGAACTTGCGGCTCTTCCTGCGAAGACGATTGACTTATTGCTCCTGATTCGAGTATTGCTGAGCCTGGCGGAGCTCTCAAGGCCCCGTGGATGAACTGAGTCGAGTCCAGTAATTGCCTCCACCGTTGAGCTACCGCAGGCTGCATGGCACCGATGTTTTAAGGCTAAAGTAATTGGGTGATTTGGGGGATTCACTGCCGCACTCGCTTGTGTTTTTTGGGTGTCTTGCTTTTCCCTCTTCATTTTGTGGGCACAGTATTAAGTCCACGTCGTTGTTGTTGTTAGGTGCCGTTGAGTCGTATCTGACTTCATAGCAATCCTCATAGGGTTTTCAATGGCTGACTGTTTCAGGATTGCCTTGGGAGTGGGTTGCCAGGTCCTTCTCCCATTTTTTGCGGTGCTGGGAATTGAACTCAGGACCTCAGAGATTGCAGCGCAGCGCTCTACCAACTGAGCTAAGTCCTAGCCCTGAGTCCACGTAGCCACATTTAAAATCTTGTGCTTCTGTCATCAAAAACATGGGCAGGCATTCTCAATAGCAGCCTTGAAGCTTTTTCCTAATGTTTCATACCAGCCACACTAAATGGCATCATGTTCACGGCTGATTCGTCTTTTCTGTGGTTCTGATATTTTGGCCCATGTTGCAACTGTTGCACACTTGGGCCAACAGCTAAACCTTGGTTTGTGCTCTGTTCTCCAAGATACATTTGGAGACTCACTGTAGACCCTAGTTGAGACTGTGATGTGGAAAAGAAAATCGGAGCCAGGTGCCCTGTAATCCCAGCTTCTCTGGAGGCTGAGGAAGGAAGATGGTGAGTTTGAGGCCAGGGGCAGCCTGTGTAACTTAACAAGACCTTGTCTCAAAATGAATAATAAGAAAAGGGGTTAAGGTGCAGCTCAGTGGTAGAGCACTTGCCTAGCATGTGTGAGGCCCTGGGTTCAATGCCAAATACCACACGGGGCGGGGGGAAGGAGGAGGAGGAGGAGGAGGAAGGAAGAAGAAGGAGGGGGAGGAGGGGGAGGAGGGAGAGAAAGAAAGAAAGAAAGAAAGAAAGAAAGAAAAAGAAAGAAAAAGCAAGGATAGCGTGATGGGCTTATTTGGAGTCTTTTGAGTATTTATGGTTGTGCAGACTGGGTGTTGTAGAACCTGCATTTCCAGAGCAGTGACAAGATTCATTTCTGGCTGAGACCTGCCGTGTCTCTGGGGCCATGGAGGGCAAAAGAGCATCTTGTTTCTGTGAGAGTGGCGTTGTCTCATCCCGAGACCCACTTCCGCTGGTTTGTGCTTGCCTGTGAGGCTGTGCTTGCCTCACCCTGGCTCTGGAGAAGGACCCGCCCCCTGGGGGCGTGTGTGAGTGTGTGTTTGTGCATGTGTGTGCGTACGTATCTGTGTGCAGAGGTGGGGAGAGGGTTGCATTAAGCCCAGGGGTCCCATTCTCTGGCAGGTTCTCTGCTGCCCCCTTCTTGTGGCGGGCTTGGAGCGGATATCGCCTGGTGGTCCTCCCACCGTGGGAGACCTCCCTTCCTCTGTGGTCCAGACTAAACCATCTTTGCGCCTCTCATGGGACTTGCTTCCCCACCTCCCTCCTTTTGATGGGGTTCCTTGTTTTTTCTTGTTTTGTTTTTTTTTGAGGCAGGGTCTTGATATGTAGCCCAGGTTGGGCTGGAACTTGTATGTAGCCCAGCCTGGTCTTGAACTCGGGATGCTCCTGCCTCAGCCTCCTCAGCACTGGGATTACAGGCGTGCGCCACCACCCTGGCTGTTCAGGACCTTTCTGAAGTGTGTTGTCCAAAATAGCATTGGATGTTCCAGAGCAGGACTTGGAATCCCAGTGTGGGAGAGTCAAGTTACCCAAAGGAAAAAACAAGAGGGAAGATGCTTTTAAACATACTGTTACTTTATTACAGCGTTTTAAAACCATTTTTCAAATAAGTGGAGAAGTATTTCTTGAACTTGGTATTACTTTATTATGGCATGTGGCGATTGTTTCTTTTTCTTTTTTTTTCTGGTGGGAGGCAGAGAGAAAAACTTGGTCGTGTGTCTTTTGTTGTTGTTGTTAGGTGCGGTTGAGTCGGTATCCAACTCATAGCGACCCTGCGTGCAACGGGCGAAACACTTGTCAGTGCTTCTCTGCTGTTCATAGGGTTTTTGTCTCACTGTGTAGCTCAGGCTGGCCTTGACCTCCCTGTGTTGTACAAGCCGACTTTGGACTTGTGAGCCTCCTGCCTCTGCCTCCTGGATGTTGGGGTTGTGGGCATGTGCCACCATCCCTGGCTTAGAGAGCACGTTTTTAAAGATGCTTTGGAAGCACTGCTCCTCTGCCTCCGGAGGGGAAAGACTGGAGAAAGTTTCTATAAAATCGTCCTGCAACGCCGGGTATGGTGGCATACACCTGTAATCCCAGTGGCTCAGGAGGCGGAGGCAGGAGGATCGCAAGTTCGAGACCAGAGGCAGTCTGCGTAAGTTAGCGAGACCCTGTCTCAAAAAGTAAAAAAATGGGCTCGGAGTACACCTCAGTGGTTCAGCACTTGCAGAGCATGCAAGCATGAGGCCCTGGGTTCAACCCCCAGGACTGAAAAAAACAAAACAAACCAAAAAATCATCCTGCAGCATCTAGGAGACTTGGTGGGGAACAGGGCTATGTTGCTTTGAGATTGGATGCAGAGATCATTTTGGAGAACAAAAAGGAGCCAGTATGGGGGGGCTGTCTGTAGAGGTACCGACTGTCTGCCACATCTGGGTGTAGTGAGGAGGGAGTGGTTCACCCTGACTGTGCTAGAGGAATGAATGGCAGCTGGTATTTTCAGGCAAGGGATACAGAAGTTGCAGGCTTGGAGGATATTTGTAGCCATTCCTTACCCAGCATGGTTCTTAACGTAGCCATTCAGCCCCAGGAACAAAGTCTATGTTGACACAGACTTGCAGAGACTCTGCTGAAGTAAAAGTAATATTTGCTCATAATTAAAAAAGAATATAAACATCAAACGAAGTTGGGAATGATTTTCTTTGGACCGTCCCATAGGTTTTCTATTTTTATACAAGCATGCATCTTCTACTGTAAGAACTTAAACACGGCAGTTATGCTTAATAACAGCAGCTGGGCAGGGGCCTGCGTTACCTGGGCACATCCACCTTATACACAGGAGGAACGTGCTTTGCAAAGCGTGCAAGTGTGAGGCCCTGGGTTCATCCCCCAGTACCATTGTTGTTGTTAGGTGCTGTCGAGTCGAATCCCACTCATAGCGACTCTCATAGGGTTTTCAATGGCTGTTTCAGGATTGCCTTGGGAGTGGGTTGCCATGTCCTTCTCCCATTTTGCGGTGTTGGGAATTGAACTCTGGAGCTCAGACACTGCAGAGCAGTGCTCTACCAACTGAGCTAAATCCCAGCCCCCTAGTACCATTGTTGTTGTTGTTGTTAGGTGCCGTTGAGTTGAATCCGACGCATAGCGACCCTCATAGAGTTTTCAATGGCTGACTATTTCAGGATTGCCTTGGGAGTGGGTTGCCAGGTCCTTCTCCCATTTTGCGGTGTTGGGAATTGAACTTGGGAGCTCAGACACTGCAGAGCAGCGCTCTACCAACTGAGCTAAATCCCAGTACCATGGGGGGGGGGAAGGAGGAGTGTGCTGGGCTGGCCCAGAGTAGGGATGGTGCCCAGCATGTGCCTTCCCACCACGCAGCTGCAGAAACATCTTACGAGGATCCCCCCCAGCATCTCATGGGACTCTTCTCAGTGGGATTTTCCCCCTCACCTCCCTGCATTGGAGGAAGCCACTTTCCTGCTCTGCTGCTCCTTTTCCCCTTTTATATATGACTTTACCACTTAATCTTTGTGTCCCTAAAATATGTGTTTCTCAGTTTTGCCTGTTTTTGTTTTTCAATCTTTGTTGCTGTTGTCAACACGAAGGTAATTTATCTTTTTTTGAGACAGGGTCTCGCTAAGTTATGCAGACTGCCTCTGGTCTGGAACTTGCGATCCTCCTGTCTCCGCCTCTCAAGCCGCTGGGATTATAGGCATGCGCCACCACGCCCGGCTTACATGAAGGTGATTTATCTTTAATGCGCTTCTGTGACTTACTTTACTGGCTAAACGTCATTTTAGGCAGTCATGTTGTTGCTGCTGTTAGGTGCTGTCGAGTGGGGTCCAACTCATAGCGACCCTATTTACAACAGAACCAAACACTCCCCGACACTGTGCCATGCCCAGCACTATGTCATTGTTTCTCTGCTATGCATAGGGTTTTCAATGGCTGATTGTTTGGAGATTGTATTGACAGTGGGCTGCCAGGTCCTTCTCCCATTTTTGCTGTGGTGGGGATGGAACCCAGGGCCACAGAGAGCACAGAGCAGCACTCTACTAACTGAGCTAAATCCCAGCCCTGATAATGCCTGTACCTATGGTTTATTCATTTTCACCACTGTATAGCGTTCTATCTTTTTGAATTACACAGTGTGGTCCTCAGTGTGGTTCTGTTTTATTTCTAGTGGGTGCACGTTATTGTTTTTCTTTTCTGCTAACACTGGATCGTATCTGACATTTTCCAATGGACGAGGACCTAACTTGCCAATAATCACTTTGTTCCAGGAATGAAGTTGATATCCTATGTGGAAACCAGGTGAGTGCCCTTAAGGTTAGACCTGTTCACGTGCCCTGGATCTCTCCCTTTCATTTACTGTAGCCCGACTTCAGAGCAGGACCCAGGGAGCAAAGTGCAGCGTAGACGGTGGCCCTTTGTGGGATCAGCTGCCGGAGTCTGGTGTTGGGTGTTTGAAACCAGCAAGCAAAGACCCAGTCTGAGCTCAGGGGTCAGGGCTGGGGTCCTGGCCTTGGCCTTCAGGGAGCCTTTCCTCGTGGTGACTTGCAGAGTGGAGGCCGTGGATGAAAGGAAGCCGTCAATGAGCTGTGGGCTCTGCTTGCAGTTCCAGGCAGCAGCATCCGCTCCGATGAAAAGAGCTCATCAGCTCCCAGCCTCCCCGCTGAACAACAGTCTTGCGTTCTTTCTGCTGGTACTTGTCCAGTATAAAAAAAAAAAAAACAATACCAGGAAAAACCCAAGCCTGTAAACCTGCCTTTGCCACCTGATATGAGTGCATGAAATTGATGTGTCTGTAAAGATTTAAAAATCTGATCATAAAACTATGTATGTTTTACATTTGAAGTAATTTTTAAATATGCCCTGCTCTGAGAATGTCTTCATTGTGATCCTAAGGAGAAAGTTGGTATTCTGTAAGACTTTTTTGTGGTACTGGGGATTGAACCCAGGGTCTCGCGCTTGCATGCTCTGCAAGTGCTGGACCACTGAGCTGCACCCCCAGCCCATTTTTTTTTTTTTTTTTTTTTTTTACTTTTTTGAGACAGGGTCTCGCTATACACAGACGGTCTCTGGTCTTGAATTTGTGATCCTCCTGCCTCTGCCTCCCGAGCCGCTGGGATTACAGGTGTGCGCCACCGCGCCCGGCCAGCTGGCACTGTGTTTTGATTGTGGAGGGCCACCTGCATGTTTCAGGGATGGCAGTGACTTTCACTGGTTTTCGGAAGGGATCTGCTCCTCAGTAGTCTGAATGGGGAGGAGCAGGCCGTGGGCAGGATGGGGTGGAGCCAGCAGACCCACAGAGCTCCCTGCGTGATTTGCTTCGGTGAAAAATGCAAGAGCCACGTGGGATCTGTGCCACGCTGCGTGGCTCATGAGGTCCCGAAGGCGGTAGGAGTTGCCTCTCTTCCCCTGTTGAGGTGTCTGCGTTCAGCTCCTCTGTGTCGCTCAGAAGGAAAACACGCTCTGAGGGCCCGGCCAGCCCCTGTGGGCGGAACAGACCACCCTTCCCCAGCCAGAGCATGAGAGGAGCATTGTCACTGGCCGGAAGCCCAGTCCCAGAGCAGAGCCAGCCAGGCGGAGTTCACAGTCTTCCCTCGATCACCATGCAGCAGCCAACCCAGGTCCGTTCACCTCTGTGCCCACCAGGAGCCACAGTGTGCCCTGGGCCTGGCAGAGGTGGGCAGGGCTGCTGGGCGACCCACTCCCGCTGTAGATGGCCCCAAACCTAATGTTCTTCGAAGTCACAGGAAGCCCTTCCAGCCAGGCCCTCCTGCGCCCTTCACTGTCAAACTCGAATTTCCAGTTGGTGAAATGTTGACTGGAGGGAAGCTTTGGTCTCAGGTTTCAGAATGGCCTTGTTCCTGAGTGTTAAGCCTCATCCACTGTCACCCTGCAGTTCTCTCAGGGGTCCAGTATTCTGCAGGTGGACGTTTTTAACAGCACCATCTTTCAGTTTGGCTTCTGGTGATCAATATTCTAATGAAACAAGTGGTGGTCTCGACATGTGATTTACACCCAGTATTGCGCAGGTAGCCTTGTTTAGTCTTTTTTTTTTTTTTTTTTCGGTACTGGGGTTGAACCCAGGGCCTTGCACTTGCATGCTCTGCAAGTGCTGGACCACTGAGCTGCACCCCCAGCCCATTTTTTTTACTTTTTGAGACAGGGTCTCGCTAAGTTACGCAGACTGCCACTGGTCTCGAACCTGTGATCCTCCTGCCTCCACCTCCCAAACTGCTGGGATTACAGGTGTGTGCCACCGTGCCCAGTTGTTTGTGTTTTTGTTTTTGAAGACAGTCTCACTGTGTAGCCCATGCTGGCCTGGAACTTGCTGTATAGACCTGGTTGGCCTGGAACTTGTATCAAACCTCCTGCCTCTGCCTCCCAAGTGCTGGAATTACAGGCGTGTGCCACCATGCCCAACATTTTCTTTTCCCCCATTACTGGGGGATTGAACTCAGGGCTTCCTGCATTTTTTTGCAAGCACTCTACCACGGAGCTGCCCTCCTGACCCTACTTTAAAAACTGATTTTATCTTGAGACAGAGTCTCACGAAGTTACACAGGCTCCCTCTGGCCTTGAATTTGGGATTGTCCTGCTTCCGCTTCCTGAGTCACTGGGATTTACAGGTGTGTGCCACTGCACCTGGCCAATGAGCCTGTTTTGTAAACCTGCCCTTTCTTACCCTGTGATTGCCTGTGGCTTGTTTAGAGCATATTCTGTTAGGGGAAATACCACCCCATGCATACACAATGTGGGGCTTCCCAGAGCGTTC
>VMDO01038550.1:0-13386 GCA_007922755.1 Pedetes capensis
CCATAAAAACTTTTATGTCATCAATTCTATATTCCATTTATTCTAAGCAGCAAGAATTATATTCTATTTTCTCTCAGTTATAATTTAGATGTGGACTCTTTTCTTTCCAATCCTTTCCTTTTTCCCTGTTATAGCTGTTTGTTTTCTAAGAATAATGCATCAACTGAAATTATATGAGAATAAAATATTGTTAATGAACACAAGAAGCGTCAGCTTATTTCAGATGAAGCAAAGAAACATGGTCATTCATCAAATATTCCCAAATTATATATGAATGCCAGCCCAAGTGGAGTAGGAATTAATATTTCCCCCTTTATCCTATATCATCATGGCTCTCCTCTTCTACTTATTTATCTACTCCTTATTAATATCACAAGGAAGCAGAATTTTGCCAAGATCATTCAAAAGCAATTGCAGCAGTATACAGACAACGAATTGCCAGGAAATCAAGCTGGATTCAGAAGAGGGCATGGAACCAGGGACCTCACTGCTGATGTCAGATGGATATTAGTCGAAAGCAGAGAATACTGGAAAGATGTCTGTCTATGGATCATAACAAATTATGGATAACACTGTGAAGAATGGGAATACCAGAGCACTTAATTATACTCATGAGAACTCTGTACATGGAGCAGGAGGCAGTACATCAAACAGAACAAGCAAACACTGCCTGGTTGAGAAAAGTATGCATCAGGACTGTATCCTTTCACTATACTTCTTCAATCTCTATGCTGAGCAAATAATCTGAGGAGCTGGACTTTATGAAGAAGAACACAGCATCAGGATTGGAGGAAGACTCATTAACAACCTGCGTTATGCAGATGACACAACTTTGTTTGATGAAAGTCAAGAGGATTTGAAACATTTACTGATGATGATCAAGGAACACAGCCTTCAGTATGGATTGTGCTTCAACATAAAACAAAACTCCTTACAACTGGGTCAGTAAGTGAGTTCATGATAAGTGAAGAATAGATTGAAGTTGTCCAAGATTTTGCTTTACTTGGTTCTACAATCAACACCCATGAAAGCAGCTGTCAAGAAATCAAAGGATGCATTGCACTTCATAAAGCTGTTGCAGAAGACCTCTTTAAAGTGTTGGAAAGTAAAGATGTCACATTGAAGATGAAAGTGTGCCTGACTGAAGCCATAGTATTTTCAATCCCACCATATGGTTGTGAAAGCTGGACATTAAATAAGGGAGATAGGAGAAGAATTGATACTTTTAAATTATGGTGCTGGAGATGAATATTGACTATACCATGGACTGCAAAAACAACCAACATATCTGTCCTAGAAGAAGTACAACCAGAGTGCTCCTTGGAAGCAAGGACGGCTAGACTGCATCTTACATTTTCTGGACATGTAGTCAGGAGGGACCAATCCCTGGAGAAGGACATGTTTGGGAGAGTGGCAGGTCAATGAAAAAAAGAAAAACCCTCCACTAAATGGATTGACCCAGTGTCTGCAACAGTGGACTTAAATATAAGTAAGATCATGTGCCTTTCACAGAATCAGGGAGTTTTTTGTTCTGTTGTACATAAGGTCACTATGAGTGGGACCTAATTTGATGGCACCTAACAACAAACAACATATTCCTATCACTCCCTAGTGTCTCTCCTACCTAGTCTCAGTTCCATCTTGTCTAAGTCTGGAAGACAAATGGAGAGAGGGAAAAGAAAAGGGCACTACTAAAGAGAAAGAGAAGACTAACATCCCTTCAACATCTTTGTTTATTTTGCAATACTGGGAATGGAATGAAGAGCCTTGGGACTGAGAAGCACTCTAGCAGTGAGCTACACTTCAAGGCCCATCTTTTTTGTGCCAGACACTGAGTCAAAAATTTTGCACCTATCATCTCACTTAATTCTATTACCCACTACAAAATTGAGCTATTATATCTTCCTTGGGCAGATAATGAAACTGAGAAAAAAGATCTTAAGAAATGTGACCAAAACTTACACAACTACCAAATAATAGGAAAGGAATAAAGGAAATTGAAACACTGAAGGGAAGACAAACTCTGCTCACCTCAATCTTTATCACTTTTCTCTAGCCCTCAACCACAGGGTTCATTGTCCTGGACCAGAGTGCCAGTTGCCTATCCAGCCTAATATTCACAGTGACTTTAAATTGTAACTCTGTAATGTTAGCTTGCTGGGATTTAGCTCAGTTGGTAGAGCGCTGCTCTACAGTCTCTGAGGTCCGGAGTTCAATTCCCAGCACTGCAAAAATGGGAGAAGGACCTGGCAATCCACTCCCAAGGCAATCCTGAAATAGTCAGCCATTGAAAACCCTATGAGGGTCGCTATGAGTCGGATACTGACTCGACGGCACCTAACAACAATGTTAGCTTAAACTTAACTCTAAAATGTTGTTTATAAGTTGGGCATGTTAGCACCCACCTGTAACTCCAGCACACAAAATGTTCAGGCAGGAGCATGAAGAGTTTCAAGCCAGACAGGGTACACAGAGAATCCCTGTCTTAAAAAATGTTATTTACAATAATATCACAATATAATCTCAGAAACTAATGAAAAGATGGAAGGACTTCAGATATTGCATTTCCAGGAATACAGAAGACTAGATCTACTGGTAAATCTTCTGCTACAAAATAAGTAGAAATTCTATAGGTTTGTTTGTTTTATATATTTATTTTTCAGTATTGGGAGTTTAACCCAGGGCCTTGTGAGTACTAGGCAAATGCTCCACCACTGAGTCATATCCTGAGCCCTATAGGTTTATATTTAATATTTTTGATGTGTAATGTAACCCAGCCAGAAAGAAGAGGAAATCCCCAGAAATCAAAAAATGAAAAAATGAGAACAAAACAGTAATGGATGCTTATGCTTCAATAACTGAGTGTGTGCATCTGTCAGTAGTAAATATTAGAGAATTGTTTAGAATTTATGAAAGTTATACATTCTCAAATATAGAAAAGACAAACTCTAAACAGCCTTTTAAAAAGCAAAGAAATGCCACATCTACACACATTGCCATTAAACATCAAAACAAACAAAATATTTTAAAGTAGACAGAGAGAAAGATGATAGATTATCTAAAAAGGAAAAATAAACTGACAGCAGGCATCTCAATGGCAAAAACAAGATTGTAAACAATAAAATATCTTCAGAATGCTAAGAAAAAAAATTATCTACTCAGAAATGTGAAATTAGTAAAACTATCAAGAACAAGAGATAAGTGAAGGCATTTTCCAGACAATGAAAATTAAGTTTCACTAACAGACCTTCACTAAAGGAAGTTCTAATGACAAAACTTAAGAATAAAAATGAGCCCACAAGGAAGGATTGAGATTCAAGAAAGAATTATTTGTAAGGAAATTAGAAAATATGTGGTCATAGCTGAAGAAGACTTGGCCATATGAAACAATAATGACATGTAATTTGGATAAGAGGGAGGTATAATACTGAACAATAGAAACAAGTGAAATGGTAGAAGGATGAAGAGAGTTGAATTTCTTACTTTGTTTCAGAAGAGGGTATAGATATTTATTAGTAGAGATTTTGTTTAGTCAAGTGTACATGTTAAAAATACAAGAGTAAAAGAAAAAATGTTTAAAGATTAAAACAGTGCAGTTTCGATGAACCCAAAGAAGACAGAAAAGAGAAAATAAGGAAATTCCAAGCAGGCAGAACAGACTGAGTACTGTGGCACACACTTGTTTGCAACCCCAGCATCTGGGGAGTCTGAGGCAAGAGGATTGCAAGTTGGAGGCCAGAGGCAGACTATTCAACCTAGCAAGACCCTGTCTCAAAATAAAAAAGGGCAAGGCCTGAGGGTCAGCTCAGTTGTGGAACACTGGCCTGGTATGTGTGGCCAGTGGGTTCAACCTCTCAGTATTATGAAAGAGGAAAGAAAGAAAGAAAAGAAAAGAAAAAGAAAGAAAGGAAGGAAGGAAGGAAGGAAGGAAGGAAGGAAGGAAGGGAGGGAGGAAAGAAGGAAGGGAGGGAAAGAAAGAAAGAAAGAAAGAAAGAAAGAAAGAAAGAAAGAAAGAAAGAAAGAAAGAGACAGACAGGAAGGAAGGAAGGAAGGAAGGAAGGAGAGAGGGAAGGAAGGAAGGGAAAGAAAGAAAGAAAGAAAGACAGAAAGAAAGAAAGAAAGAAAGAGAGAGAGAGAAAGAGAGAGAAAGAGAGAGAAAGAAAGAGAGAGAGAAGGAAGGAAAGAAGGAAGGAAGGAAAGAAAAGGAAGGAAGGAAGCGTAATATATAATAAGATAGTGAAAACATATCTGAATATATTAGTAAATACAATAAATGTAAAGTAACATCAAAATGGATATTTTCAGGTCAGACTAAAAATACATCCAGTCTGTTTTCACAAACATGGGTTAATATACTTTTTTTCTATTACCCCCACTAAATACAACTAAAAATTCTTCATGTTACATATAAAATAAATGAAAGAAGTAAAGAGAAGACAAATTATATGCCGGTAGTTTCCCTAGGTATTCTTTTTGTCTCATATATGCCATCTTTGGAGCTGAATAATCAGGCAGCCTAGAAACAACAATGGACACAGACATGAAAGGCCCTTATTAAAGATTGGTCTCTCTATCAAAGACCTAGTAAAGGGGCACCCTAGCAAGACAGAAAACTTTTAGACAATAACTACTTCAGTCCAACACCACGGAACAAACTGTGGCCCTATCCCCATTCCTGTCAGCAAGGCCAGTGATGAATCTGAACTTCCATCCTCTCTCCAGGATGTAACAAGTTGCCCTAAAATCCTCTCCAAGTTAGCATGGGAGAAGACGGAGTAGGAAGCTAGGATTTCATCTCTAGTGGGTGATCTTGAAAACCCGTCCTTGCCAACAGTGGAAGTAGAAACCAAAATGGGAGCCTATGGGTAACAAGGTGCCTTTCTTCCTCCCTGCTTGGATGGTGGCAAAGGCTTAGTAGAGAGCCAGGACTTTCACCACTACCCAGCGGTCATAAGGTTACTCCCACTATGATGTCACTGGAAACTAAGTGGACAGCAACCACGTATGTATGAGCAGAAGCCTAGGTGGGAACTGGAACTCCCAACTCCTCCCCAGTATTAGCAAGGACCAACCCCCATGGGTATTAACAAAAGCCAAAAGGGAACAAGGACTCCTAAAAACTACCCAGCAGTAACAATGTAGTGTTCTTCCTCCCTTGCTAGAGTGGGATCAGAGGAAGCCACTTGAAACAGAAAGTTTAACTAAGGTCCAGAGTCTCATCAACTAAACCTCAGAATAAACAGGTTTCCAAAAAATCACACCTACTACCAAAAATCAGGTAGATCTCAAGCTGAATTTAAAAATAGAATAGACAGATGCCCACACCACTGAATTACCTGAAAAAGGTTTAAAGTAGACATTATAAAAATGCTTTGACAAGTAATTATGAATGTACTTGGAGTGAACTGACAAAGCAGAAAAGTCTTAGCAGAGAAACAAAAGATATTTAAAAAATGGAAAATTTGGAACTGAAAAACACAATAACAAATTAGAAATTCTATTAATGGGCTAAATAGAAGAATAAAAGGGACACAGGAAAAATATCAATGAGCTCAAGGATAGAATAGTGAAAATAACCCAATCTAAACAAGAAAGAAAACTACATGGGGGAAAAAATGAACAGAGCTTTCTGGGACTGTAACAAAAGGTATAGCATTATATCATAAGAGGTTGAGAAAGAAAGGAGAAATAGGGCAGGGCTAAAAATGTAATCAAATAAGTAATGGCTGAAGGCTTCTCAAATTTGGAAAAAGACATAATTCTATAAATTCAAGAAATGAATAAATTTCAAATAGGATAAATTCAAAGTAAAACTTCTTAAAGCTGATGACAAAGAAAAAATCTTGAAAGCAGCAAAGGAGAAATGATAGCTTATCCATAATGGAAATACAATTTGAATGACAGTGCATTTGTCATCTGTAAAAACACAGGTCAGAAGGAAGCGACATGATATATTTCATAGACTGAAAGAAAAAACAACTATCAATCCAGAATCCTTTATCTAGTAAAAAATATCATTTATGAATGAAAGGGAAACCAAGACATTCACAGATGAAGAAAAACTAAGAGAATTTCAGACACACAAAAAAAGGAAAAACATCCTATGTTCAGAGATCGGAAAAGCCAATATTGTTAAAATATCCATAACACCAACGGGATTTACAGATTCAGTCTGTCAAAATTTCAACAACATTCTTCACAGAACTAGAAAAAATAACCCTAAAGTTTGTGTGGAACTACAAAATACCATAAATAGCCAAAGCAATCTTGAGCAAAAAGGACAAAGCAGGAGGCATTACACTACTGAACTTTCAAATTCATGACGAATCTCTAGTAATCAAAATAGCATGATATGGGCATAAAAACACACAGGCCAATGGAACTGGATAGAATGTCTGGAAGTAAACATAGACATCTACAGTCAATTCTCAACAAAGGTGCTTGTTGTTGTTAGGTGCCATCAAGTTGAGTCCAACTCAGAGCAACCCTACAACACACACACACATACATATAAACAAACACATACTCTATATACCTTCTCTGGGGTGCCAAAAACATATACACATCTTAAGTACTAAAATTTTAATACTCAATATGTACTGATAACAAAAAATGAATATAAGCCACTTTTGACTAATGCAATTATAGGAAGTACTTCTGTACAACAGAAAGAAACACTACCCAACACTGCCATGCACTCAATCTTTTTGATGTTTAAGCTCAATGAACTAAAAAATGTAAGGGAAATGCTTCAGGACATTGGAATTGGCAAGGACTTTTTGGATAAGACCCCAAAAGCTGTCAGGCATTATGGCACATCCCTCTAATCCTAGCACTTGGGCGAATGAGGCAGGAAGATCGACAGTTCAAGGCAATCCTGGGCTGCATAGCAAGACACAGTATCAAAAGAAAATAAAAACAGAGAAGGCAATAGGTAATAGACCTACATAGATATTTCTCAAAAGATGACATAGAAACATCCAACAGGTATATGAAAACATGTTCAACATCACTAGTCATCATGGAAATGTAAACCAAAACCACAATGAAATGTCACCTCAATCCTGTTGTTAGGTGCCGTTGAGTCGGTATCTGACTCATAGTGACCCTCATAGGGTTTTCAATGGCTGACTGTTTTGGGGTTGCCTTGGGAGTAGATTGCAAGGTCCTTCTCCTGTTTTTGTGGTGCTGGGAATTGAACTCAGGACCTCAGAGACTGCAGCGTAGTGCTCTACCAACTGAGCTAAATCCCAGCTGATTCAATCCTATAAAGAATGGCTATTACCAAAACGGTAAATGATAACAAGTGTTGGTAAGGATGTGAAGAAGAGAGAACCTGTTTACATTGCTGGAGAGAATACAAACCATTATGGAAAACAACATGGCAGTTCCTCAAAAAAATAAAAATAGCACTACCACAGGATCCAGCAACCCAGAAATCCATATGTGAAAGAGGTATCTGCACTCTCATGTTCACTGCAGCACTATTCACAATAGCCAAGAAATGGAAACAACTTAAATGTCCATCAGCTGATGAATGAATAAAGAAAATGTGGTACATACACACAATGGGATACTATTCAGCCATAAATAAGAATTAAATTCTATCACTTACAATAACATAGATGGAACTGGAGATTACTTTGGTAAGTGAAATAAGCCAGGCATAGAAAGACAAGTACTACATGATCTTATTCCTCTATAGAATCTAATAAAGTTGGTATCACAGAAATTGAGAATAGAATGGTGGTGACCAGAAGCTGAGGAGAGTAGAGGGGAGAAAGGGATGGGGAATGGTTGATCAATGGGTACTAATTTAGAGTTAGATAGAAGCAAGTAGTTCTGGTGAACTATTGCCCAATAGGATGACTATTGATAACATACTGAATGTTTTGAAAAGTTAGAAATTGGGATTTTGGATGCTTTTACTATAAAGAAATGCTACGTGTTTGAAGAGACGGATGTTTCATGTGATATATATACACCTTGTTTGTATGTGTGTGTGCTGGGGATTGCTTCTAGGACCTTGCACATGCCAGGCAAGTGCTCCACCATTGAGCTGTGCTTCTACTTCCCCCTTTTTTATGGTACTTGGGAGTTGAACCCAGAGCCTCACACATACTTGGCAAGTGCTTGACCCGTGGGCTGCACTCCCAGCTCCTTTTTTATTTTTTACTTTGATACAGGGGCTCACAAAGATGCACAGGTTGCCTCTGGCCTTTAACTCATGATCCTTCTGCCTCAGCCTCCTGAGTCGCTGGGATTATAGGTGTGTGCCATGGTGCCCGGTCACATATTTTTTAAAAGTAAAAAGTACATAAAATAAATTAGATGAAAAGTTGCATTTTCTTATACTCTACTCAGGATTAGATGCACACTAATATCAGAGGGGGACTGGGATTTAACTCAGTTGGCAGAGCAACACTCTGCAATCTCTGAGGTCCCGGATTTGATTCCCAGCACCACAAAAATGGGAGAAGGATGTGGCAATCCACTCCCAAGGCAATCACGAAACAATCAGCTGTTGAAAACCGGATGAGGGTTGCTATGAGTTGGGCATGACTGGATGGCACCTAACAACAACAAGCAGAGGAGTGAAAGCAGGGTTCCTTCCATAGCCTCTGTGTCTTTAACAAGACTGGGTCTATCTTTCTTCATCCAGCCAGGAAAGAAATAACAGGGATTTTTGCTTTTCTTTTTCTTTCTCTTGGTTTTAACTTACAGGGAATAAAGTCCATCTGGTATTGACTTATTTTTTCTCTTTTTTCCTTCTCTAATATAAGCATTGAAAAAAAATCTCCTCTAAGAACTGTATTGTTAGCATCACAGATTGAGTGTGGCACTTTCATGATCTTGTACTTTAAATACTCTGTTAGGCTCTACATGTTTTACCTAACCAAATTTTAATTAAGAAGAATTTACTCTGCTGAGTACTTTGAAAAACTGAACTGAAAGAGAGGTACAACCTGAGAAAAGAAATGGAAGATTAAATGATTAGTTGTTAACAATGTGTTATTATGCTTAACATAATCAAATGAAAAACTCCTAAAATTAGTAAAAGTTGAGTTAAAGTGAATAGATAGAAAATAAATATTTCAAGTTGATTCCTTTCTTCTATACAACTAATTAGAAAGTAAAAGAATGTGGAAAGATGACCCCTGTACAAAACAGTAGCTATAAAAATAAAGTATGCTATAAATTAAATAAATATGTAGAAACTATAAGAAAATTACAAAATTTTATTACGAGTTATAAAAGAAGAAAAGGAAAGAAACTGGCACATCATATTCATGGAGTAAGGGGAAAAAAACCAAGAGAATTTGTCCCCATTCTTCCATAGCCTAAAAGAATGGCTTAAGGATGTTATATAAATAAAAAGTAGATGAATTTTAAAAATGAAACTTGAAATATCAAAAAGGAAGAAAAAGCATATGGGAAGCAAAAGTATGGGAAAACAGAATTTCCTTCTGCTCTGAGTCTTCCAAATTATGTTGGATAATTGAAGCAAAAAATTATAATTCTCTTTGATGTAGTTCAAAATGTATGTAGAGGAAATATTTAAGACAAATACTACATTGTGATGGGGAAATGAAAAAGACATAAAGAGAAATAAAGTTTCTACACTTCACTCAAACTGGTGAAAGGAAATACCAATAACTTGTAATAAGTTGTACACATACACACATATAAACACATATTATATATACCTTTTGTGGTGTGCCAAAAACATACACACATTTTAAGTATTAAAAATTTTAATACTCAATATACACTAATAACAAAAGATTAATACAATTCATGTTTGATGCAAATACAGGAGGTACTGAAAGTGGTTACTACTCATAATTCAACTTCGAAAAGTAATGCATAGGTAACATGCCTTAAAAAGTGTATACATTTTAGCACCTCCCACATAAATATATGTATGCATGTGTGTATATACACATATATACATACCTTGAGTTCAAAGCCAGAGGCAGTCTGCACAACATAGAGAAACTCTGTGTGTATATATACATATACCATATATAGTCATGCATTGCATAGCCATGTTTTAGGCAAAGATAGACCAAATATACCATGTTGTCCCATAAGGTTACAATTGTTGTTGTTGTTGGTAGGTGCCGTCGAGTCGGTATCCAACTCATAGTGACCCTCTCTACAACAGGGGAAACACTATTGTCAGTGCTTCTCTGCTGTTCATAGGGTTTTCAATAGCAGACTGATTTTTGGGAGGGGGTTGCCAGGTCCTTCTCCCAAGCCTACAGCTTCTGGTGTTCCCAGGCAGTCTCCCATCCAGGTACTAACCAGGCCTGACCCTGCTTAGCTTCCGAGATCTGACGGGATCGGATGCCACAGGGCCATGGCTGTAGGCAAGGTTACAATAGGGCTGAAAAACTATTACCTAGTGACATTTTAGCCATGATAATATCAGAGCACAATGTACTACTCACCTGTTTGTGGTAATATTAATGTAAACACACCTATTGAACATACAAGCTAGGCACCATAGCAAACACCTGCACTCTCAGCAACTTGGGAGGCTGAAGTAGGAGGATCATGAATTCAAGGCCAGAGGTAGTCTGAAAAACATAGAGAAACCCTGTCTCAAAAAGAAAAATAAAAAAGAGGCTGGGGGTGCAGCTCAGTGGTAGAGGATTTGTTTAGCATGTGCAAGGCCCTGAGTTCAATCCTCATCACTACAAGAAAAAAGTATAGTACATATAATTATGTACATTGTTGTTGTGGTTAGGTGTACATCATGTTATATGTACACAAAATGATAATAAACAACTGCATTACTGACTTATGTATTTACTGTACTGTACTTATTATTGTTATATTAGAGTGTAATCCTCCTAATTATTACAAAAAAGCTGTGTAAAAGCCTGAGGCAGGTCCTTCAGGAGAGGTTTCAGAAGAAGGCACTGTAATAGATAACAGCTCCATTTGTAACATAGTCCCCCAAGACCTTCCACCATGATAAGATCTGGAGGTAGAAGACACTGATATTGATGATCCTTTTTGATGGCCTAGACTAATATGTATGTCTGTGTCATGGCTTTTAACAAAAATGTTTACAAGGTAAAATTTTAAAAAGTTATACCATATAGCCTAGCTGTATAGTAGTAGACTACACCATCTAGATTTGTCACTTTATGATGTTCTCACAATAGCAAAATTGCCAGATGACAGACTTCTCAGACTGTATTCCCATCATTAAGCAGCATATGACACTGGAGATATATAGATATAGATATATATATAGATATAGATATAGATATATAGATATAGATATATATATATATCTCCAAGTGGAATTCAAAAAAAGTTCAAGTAACTCACAAAAAAGCAGAAGAACAGAAATTTTAAAAAGTAAAAAAAACAAAAAAACGAAATGATAGAGTTAAGCCCAAGGCCTTAATAATTATATTAAATTTAAATGGTATAAATATGCCAATTAAAAAGCAGAGGCTGAAGCCAGGCACTATGGCTCACACCTGTAACCTCAGTGACTCGGGAGGCAGAGGCAAGAGGATTGCAGGTTTGAGGCCAGAGGTAGCCTGCCTAACTTAGTGAGATCCTGACTCAAAATAAAAACTAAAAAGTGTGTTGGAGTTGCAGTCCAGTGGTAGAGCACTTGCAAAGTATGTGCAAGGCCCTGGGTTCAGCCCCTCAGTACCACAAAAATAAGTCTGGAAGAATGGATTTAAAGATATGACCCAACCACATGCTGTCTTGAAGAAACTCACTTTAAATATAATAGTATAGTCAGGTTGAAAGTAGAATGATGGAAAAGTTATATCATGCAAATATTAATCAAAAGAAAGCAGGAGGGGATATATTATATCAAAGTATATATGTTATTGTTAGGTGTCCTCGAGTCAGGTCCAACTCATACAGACCCTATGTACAACAGGATGAATCACTCCCCGATTCTGGGCCAGACACACAATCCTTTTTTATGTTTAAGCCCATTGTTGCAATCACTGTGTCCCCAGTCATCTTTTGAGTGCCTTCCAACTGGAGAGGCTCATTTTCTGGCACTATATCTGACAGTGTTTCTCTGATATTCATAGGGTTTTCAATGGCTAATGTTTTGGGAGTGGGTTAACCATATCCTTCTCCCTAGTCTGTCTTAGTCTGCAAGACCAGCTAAAACCTGTCCACCATGGGTAACCCTGCTGGTATCCATAATATCGGTGGCATAACTTTCAGCATCACAGCAACTTGCAAGCCCCCACAGTATGGCAAGCTGACAGACATTTGAGGGAAAGTATACATAGAAATATAATATATGCTCATATTTTAACTATATATGTAATATGTTATAATATCATTGAATTTTGACAGACATTTGAGGGAAAGTATACATAGAAATATAATATATGCTCATATTTTAACTATATATGTAATATGTTATAATATCATTGAATTTATATAATTTATATCATGTCAAATTCATATTAATATGTAAATAAATAATACAAACATGTAGAGAGAATATAATATACCTTTTGGACCCCAAAGGTTAAAATGAGACAGAGAAAGATACTATATAATGATGAGAGGGTCAGTTCATGAAGACATTATAGTCCTAAATGTGTATATACTAAAAAACAGAGCTGCAAAATATATAAAGCAAAAACTGATGTAACTAAAAGGAGAAATGGACAAATACATAACTATAACTAAGGTCTTCAATACCCCTCTCTCAATAATTATAGACTAACCAGATAGAAAATCAGCAAAGATATAGAACTCAACACCACCATCCACTAATGGGATGTAATTAATATTTATAGACTCTTTTACCCAATAAGAGCAGAATATACACAGTTTTCAAGTAGCCACAAAACACATATCAAGATAGTCCATCTCCCAGGACAAAAATCAAACCTTAACAAATTTAAAATAATTTAAATCATACATATTATATTCTTGGACTTCAGTGGAATCAAACTAGAAATCAATAACAGAAAGATAATAAGAAAATCACCAAGTACTTGGAAACTAAGCAACACACTTCTCAATAATCCATGGGTCAAAGAGAAAGCCTCGAGGGAAATTTTTAAAATATAATGATGTTAAAGTGATGAAAAAGAAATGAATAAAAATAAAACATAACATAGCAAAATTTGTGGGGCACAATTGTGTGGAGAGGGAAAATTACAGCACTAAATGCATACATAGAAAAGAGGGAGCGCCGGGCACAGTGGTGCATGCCTATAATCCCTGTGTCCTGGGAGGTGGAGGTGGGAGGATCGCAGGTTCGAGACCAGAGCCAGTCTGCATAACTTAGCAAAACCCTGTCTCAAAAAGTAAAAAAAAAAAAAAAAATGGGCCGGGGTGCAGCTCAGTGGTCCAGCACTTGCAGAGCATGCA
>VMDO01038551.1:0-13371 GCA_007922755.1 Pedetes capensis
AGGAACTAAACAGAAGATTTCAGAAGGCAGCTCGAGAAGACAAAAACAAATATTATAATGACATGTGCAAGGAGCTGGAGGCAGAAAACCAAAAGGGAAGAACACGCTCTGTGTTTCTCAAGCTTAAGGAAGTGAAGAAAAAATTCAAGCCTCGAGTGGCAGTAGTGAAAGATTCTACAGGGAAAATATTAAATGATGTGGGAAACATCAAAAGAAGATGGGAAGAACACAGAGTCATTATACAAGAAAGAATTGGTAGATGACCAACCATTCCGAGAGGTTGCATATGAAGAGGAACCAATGGTGTTGAAGGATGAAGTGGAAGCTACCTTGAAAGAACTGGCAAAACACAAGGCTCCAGGAATTGATGGGATACCAATAGAGATGTTTCAACAAACAGATGCAGCACTAGAGGTATTAACATGTTTATACCCACAGATTGGGAAACAGCTACTTGGCCAACTGACTGGAAGAGATCCATATTTGTCCCTATTCCCAAAAAAGGGGATCCAACTGAATGTGCAAACTATTAGACAAGATCATTAATATCACACACCAGCAAAATTCTACTGAAGATCTTTCAGAAATGACTGCAGCATTATATAGACAGGGAGTTACCAGAAAATCAAGTGGATTCAGAAGAGGGCAGGAAACCAGGGACATCATTGCTGATGTCAGGTAGATATTAGCTGAATGCAGAGAATATCAGAAAAATGTTTATCTATGTTTTATTGACTATGCAAAAGCATTTGATTGTGTGGATCATGACAAATTGTGGATAACACTTCAGAAAATAGGGATACCAGAACACCTAATTGTGCTCATGAGAAAACGGTACATGAACCAGGAGGAAGTTGTTCGAATAGAACAAGGAAACACTGAGTGGTTTAAAGTTGAGAAAGGTGTGCTTCATGGCTGTATACTTTCACCCTATCTCTTCCACTTATATGTTGAGCAAATAATCCGAGAAGCTGGACATTATGAGGAAGAACGTGGCATCAAGATTGGAGGAAGACTCACTAACAACCTGCGTTATGCAGATGACACAACTCTGCTTGCTGAAAGTGAAGAGGATGTAAAACATTTACTGATGATCAAAGATCATAGCCTTCAATATGGGTTACGACTAAACATCAACAAAACAAAAATCCTTACCACTGGGTCAGCACATAAATTCACAATAAATGGAGAAAAGCATGAGGTTGTCCAAGATTTTGCTTTGCTTGGCTCTATAGTCAAGACCTGTGGAAGCAGCAGTCAAGAAATCAAAAGACACATTGCTCTAGGAAAAGCTGTGGCAAGAGATCTCTTTAGAGTATTGAAAAGCAAAGATGTCACATTGAAGATGAAGGTGCGCCTGACTCATGCACCTGGACATTGAACAAGGGAGACAGAAAAAGAATTGATGCTTTTGAATTGTCATGCTGGAGATGTCTACTGAATATACCATGGCCTTCCAAAAGAACCAACAAATCTGTCCTAGAAGAAGTGCAAGCAGAGTGCTCCTTGGATGGAAGAATGGCCAGCCTGCATCTTACATACTTTGGACATGTAGTCAGGAGAGATCAATCCCTGGGGAAGGACATCATGTTTGGGAAAGTGGCAGGTCAGCGCAAAAGAGGAAAACCCTCCACCAGATGGATTGACACAGTGTCTGCAACAATGGGCTTAAACATAAAAAAGATCGTGTGCCTGGCACAGAATCGGCAAGTGTTTCGATCTGCTGTACATAGGGTGGCTATGAGATGGAGTCGACTACATGGCACCTAACAACAACAACAACAATAATACTTTTAATGATGCTTTTCTAATTTTAATAAATGGAGGCTAGAATTTAAATTTGCCCTGGAGAGTAGCTCAGTGACACAGCCTGGGAGGCCTTGGATATAATTTTGAGCACCACAAGTAAAATGAAATAAATATAACAAAATTAAAGAGAAAAATGAAAGCATATTACCTAGTTGGTTTGATTGAACTCCTCTGTGGATCCAAAGTCTTATGGCTGAGGGACCTGTTTCTGTAAGTGTTGGATGGATTTCCACAAGTAGAATCTCCAACTTTCCTGCAGTTAAGGTGAGCAAATCTCACCTCTATGTTGATGACAAACAGAAACACAGAAAGATAAGGACAAAGTGAAGTACACTCTTTTGTGACTGTATTTGTTGTGCCTTCAATTCATTATTAGTCATTATTATTTGAACTGGTGTTTCTATAAAACCTTACACATTTATAGTGCCTTTTTATAAGGTTTCCCATGAATATCCCCAGCTGTTTTCATATTTTGTTCTCATCAATTTTAACATCAGAGCAGTGACATCATTTTTAAGCAAGCTATGGAAAACTACTGCATTTTGTGTTTTTATATTGGTCCTAAAAGTATACTTAAAATTTATGTTTTGGTTTTCCTTGTTTGTTTTTGCTTTAGGTTTTTTATTTACTCAGGGCATCACAACATAGACCATGTTAGACAGGAATACACTATGTACTCCAGCCTAGCCTCAAACTCAAAATCTTCCTGTCTCAGCTAGGATTACAGGACTGTACTGCTACACCTGGATTTTAATTTATTTTTAACTAATAATACATAAAACTCTACAGATTTAAAACATATTATGATTTATCTTGGTACATGAATACATAGTATAATGTTTAAATTAGGTTAAATATATTTATCTTCTCTAATATTTATTACTCATTTAAGGTGAAAATCTTAACATCTTGTCTCCTAGCTTTTTGAAATGTGCAAGACATTATTGTTCAAAAACATCCTGGTGGACTTTTATTTATATAAAATTATAATTATAACGATGAAGAACAAGAAAAGGAATCTGGAAAGATACAGGTGTAATGTCAGTTTAGAATATTTCTAAATCTCTAAATGCAAAAGAGAGAGAAACTGCGATACCATATATATCATGAAAGCAGATGGGACCTAAGTAGCAAAAGATACTGGAGTAAAGAAAAGGGAGAAGGGCAAAGAAAAATGGATAAGGAGAGAAAAGAGAGGAAATACCACATATGTTACCCTTGTGGCAAAATCAGGATATACATATACAGATAGATATACTCAAAAACGACCTGCACTGAGAAAGGAGACCATGGTGGAAAGGGAGGACATGGGGGAGGAAGTCGTAAGAGGGTAAGCAGGGAAGTGAACCTGAGCAGTGTACAATGGAATGCCTGTGTAGTAATGTCCTGATGAGACCCATTAAGTTGTGTCATGTAAAATGCCAAGAAAAGTTAAATAAAAAAGAATCAGTGATCTGAAGTGACCGTGGCACTTTCTGGAAAATCATCTGAACTACAACGGAGACCCACAGAGGAAGCTGGGACTCCAAGAGCTCACCAGAACTCTGCAGGACCCTCAGAGTCCAGTGGTCCCACATGCTGTGTCTTTGGACTTAAGCATAGAGTCAGGAAGTGAAGAGGGGAGGGCGCAGATGCCAGACTTGCCATGGTGAGAGAACAGCCGGGAAGAGCCTGGCACCGAGTACCTGTTCCCCTCCGTGACACTGGGAGTTCAGCAGTAGCCATAGACTCAATATGGATAGACAAGCACAAACTCTGGTGCAAACTCAAGGGTGTCCCTGGTGGCCGTCGGGAGCAATAGCCAGCAAGGATCACCTGGAATGGACCTGTGGCCATGGAGCATTTGGAGAAGGACTCCCTGCTGCTTTCGTCTTAGTTACAGGTTTATGGACCGTGACTGGAGAAGAGTTGCCAAGAGTGGATTCACCACGTGGCTTGGTGGGCGAATACCTGAAAAAGAGGAGGGGAAGACTCAGCACCAGGCACACTAAGGCGAGTGGGCACTAGAGCTCATCCCAGGAATTGAGGAGAAAAAGAGAATGCGAAGTAGGATCTGAACACCAAGGGAGATGGAGATTGGAGACACTGCGGGGAGAGGGTTCTCCAGGGCTTCCTGCCTGGAGGTGCCCCATGCTCTGTCTCTGCAGCCTTCTTAGGCAGAAGTGGGTCCCCTGCCTCCCATCTGGCCATAGGAGGAGCCTTTGTTGGTTGATGTCAAGAGTGCAGATGACCATGAGGCTGATGTTGACCTTGAAATCAGAAAATGAACCTGGGATGCAGCTAAAGATGCAAATCCAGTGGGCGATCAGACACCTGAGATCAGAAGAGGACCTCACGCTGGGCAGAAGGCATAAAGAGAACCCCAACCCCTCAAACCCAGGACTCGGCCTACAGTCCATGATCCTTCTCACTCAAAATTTCTAAGATGTTTGTGGAAGCATAGATTGCCCCTTGCTACCACCATCCCACTCCAAATGTAAACTGCTCTGTGGGAACTGTGCCTCCTCCTCCTCACAAAAGGAAGCCATGAGCATTGGAAGGATTCCCTCCCATCTGGGGCCAGGGGCCCCTTGACTACAGATACTGGGTTGAGGATAGACCAATGGAGAGCTGACAGAAAGGGATGTACATGCTACAGGATGACCAAAAAAACAGCTACGTTCACATCTCTGGCTTTAACGAGTAAACTAATCAAGGCAAGTCAAGGATTGTACATACACCTAATGTTAACAGAGGAAATAACTAGAACAGTACGGTTAGGGTTGAAAAGAGCATCAATTTATATTGAAAAATTCCAAAACTCAGCTATTCACAAAGAGAACATGTTTATATATTCTAACAAAAGAATGTCTACTCTAACACACACACACAAATACACACACACACACACACACACACATATACACACTCACATGCACATCTCCCACATAGACACATTATTATCCCTAGATGCAAAGGGGGATTTGAGGTAGTCACAAATCCTTGTCCTTGTTTTTGTTATGTTGATGTCACTTTAAAGAGAATCTGTCGATATTTCCATTCTCATTCTAGGTCTTTGTGGGGCATGCGTCCTGTTCCATCCTGGAGGTTCAGACGGGTGGCGCCGTCGTGCACACAAATAGTAAACACAATTCACTCCAGACCCTCGGGACAGGGGCACAGAGCCCTGCAGCCCTCGGGACCCCGGAGGAGACAGGAGAAAGGAAAAGCCTCAGGCACTTTTGCCTTCCAGGGGCAAATACTTGTGTTGGTTGTCTAGGTGGTCAGTAGGACACAGCTGTTGCTACGTCGGTGATCAAACGGAGAGCACGTTCCTTTCCTTGTGGTGATTGTGATGGGAGAGCATTCTTTCCTCAACAAAGGTCCGGGGGAGAGCAGTGGGAGAGGTGTTTCCTCATTGGTGGTCCGGGCAGGAACGGGCGAGAAGGCGAAAAAAGGGGTGCCAAAAGGTTCGAGCTGCCACAGCGCACCTTTTATGTAGCTTGCCCGTGGAATGGCCTGAGCCAATCAGCTTTCAGTCCAACTGTCCAATCAGGAAGGGTTTTATACAAATGTGCAACCAAGTTACTTTCATTTTCCCTGGATTTCTAACGTACAAACCAGATATTCAAACGCCATTTTCCCAGTTTGGGAGTTTTTGCCAATTTCCTCCCAATTTTTCCCTACAGTCTTTTTTAACTCATTTATTTACTTCAACTCCTTTCCAGAGTTTGCTCTTATTCTGTAAAATGTCATAATAAAGTATAAGCTCTATCTCAATAGAGTACACAAATATCATTGTAGTTTGGAATGTTCCCCTTTCTGACACTTATTAGGCTCCTTCTGGAAGTGTTTTGGGCTTACATCAGTAGTATTAGTAGTAGACCTTGTTTCTTATGTCTTCCTTTCTTTTATTTTTTGAGACAGTGTCTTTCTGTGTAACCAAGGCTGGCCTAGAACTTCCTGTGGAGTCTGAGTTGGCCTCAACTCGATCTTCCTGCCTCACCCACCACAGTGCTGGCATTTCATGAATTACAACACACCTGGCTTGTGTGGATCAATTTTCTAGCCAAAAGTATGAGTCACTCTTATTTTTGAAGCGAAGGTAGAGGAGAGAGAGAGAAAGGAAAAGTCAAAATAGCAGTCAGCTAAGATGTTAAAGGGCTGGGATTTAGCTCAGTGGGTAGAGCGCTGCGCTGCAGTCTCTGAGGTCCTGAGTTCAATTCCCAGCACCGCAAAAGTGGGAGAAGGACCTGGCAATCCACTCCCAAGGCAATCCCGAAACAGTCAGCCGTTGAAAACCCTATGAGGGTCGCTATGAGTCGGATACCGACTCGATGGCACCTAACAACAACAACAAGATGTTAAAGTCTCTAGAGTCATCGTAAGGAACTCTGTTTTGAGGTTAGTAGTTACACCTATAAGTTTGTTTCCAAGAAGGAGGAAGTGCAACAAAATCCCTACAACTGAAAATGAACTTCTTCCATTGAAGTTAAGAAAATAGGTTATATCACCACAAATGTGAAAGAGAAAATTGTTAGAGGGGAATAGACCAAAAGGGAAGAGAGGGCTCTGGAGCCAGCCAGGTCAGGTGCTCCGTGCTTCCGTGATAGATAATACCCTTACAAACAACATACTTGCTAGAAAGAAGCAGAAGTAAAATCACTTCTCACTTCTATATTCAGCCAGGAAGGATGATTGCCTGTTGAGATGTGCATCAGCCTGATAGTAGAAAAGGACACTATTTAGTAGATTCTGCTCCCTTATCAAAATTAGTAGCTGCCTGGATTTCTATAACCTTTTTCAATACCGGCCTCTGTGCCCAGGCCTTGAAGACTCTGGGAATCCCCTAACTTATTCTGAGTCCCTTCTGGCACAGGTCAGAAGGGTAAACATTTCTTTCCTTCCCCTGAAGGCTGAAACCACCATAAAGACCAATCCCCACCTTGGCTCAAGGCAGTAGTAGTCCTTTACTACTGTCCACCTGCCTTTAAAATGTGTGTAGGTATTCGCCATCCTTAATAAACTTATTCCATACCCGATACTCATTTCTGTGTCTCGTATAAATTCTTTTCCATGGGGAAACACAGAAAAACTGAGGTATCTTCTGCCAGGTGGAGGAAGGTAGTTGATGCTTTTGGGGAAGCCTCTGCCTGCCCCTTACTCTCTGACCAGTGCTCCCAACCTGTGCTCCCTTCTCCAGACCTGTTCCCTGTGTCTCCTCGCTAAAAAAATTCTAAGCAATGTTTTGTATTTTTTGTATTGACATTAAATGGGCCTTTTTATTTATTTATTTATTTTTGTTGTTGTTGTTAGGTGCTGTCGAGTTGGTTTCCTCCTCATAGTGACCCTATGTAAACAAACGAAACCTTATTGTCCTTCTCTCATGTTCATAGGTTTTAAAACACTGATTGTTGTGCACCTCAGTGATAGAGCACTTTAGAGCACTTTCTTACCACCGAGGAGGCCCTGGGTACAATCCCCAAGTACTAAAGGAAAAAAAAAGAATGTGAATTTTGGTAAACAGATGCTTGTTTGGGACATCCATTTGCTTCAAAGTAACTAATTCATGGTTTACATAGACTCATTTAACGGAAGAATATCTGGGAGAGACTTAAGGTGGTGATTTGCCTAAATAGGTAAAGGAATTTTCACGAAATCACAGGCATTAGATTTATCACTCTGACAAAACTTCTCATGCAAGTCTATACTTTCCGAAAGAATTTGTAATTTCATCACTTTGTAGTCATGGACAACACAAAACATCAACACGTATTCATCAGAAAAGAATACTTTTGATTTAGTAGTCTACTTTTTTAAAACAAGGAAAAAAATTATTTCATGTTCCCTGTGTTTTTCATATTCCTGCCTTATGTAGAAAGAAGATTAACTGTGTTTTGCAAAACGAAAAGAAAAGGACCTGGAATGCTGTGACTGTTGACATAAACTATGATTCTGTTTGGCAAACACAAATGTATTTTTTTGGTGAGGAAATCATTATCATGTCAAATATGTAGTGGCAGTTTATTTGCCTTTGCAACACTTGTTCAAAATAGAATAAATTGATGTCTTCTATAATAGAATCTAAAATAGAATCTAATCTAAAATAGAATCTTCTAAAGTAGAATAAATCTATTTTTCAAATAGAATAAATTGATGTCTTCCATAATAAATCTTCTCCATTTACCAGGAAGAAACATTTTATCGCCTTACTTTTACCAACCATGTAACAGCTCCTAATAGGTTTCCAACAGAGCTACTTGCCAAACTATTTTTTTTGTTTATTACACATGCTGAAAGGAATAGAAATATTAGCATTTACTTAAAATGTTAAGAGTAAGGACTTCTGATCAGTCTGAACCAGGATACTGTGTTACCTTTATGCATTCACAAAGTGTAGACACCCAGTATGTTGAGTCATACCCTTTCCAAATTATCCCTCCTTTGACAAGGATTCTACATTTATCAACTAAGTTCATTTTATTCCCCCATGTATCATAGAAGAGAATCATGATTTTGTCAAACCATAGGGATTACCTTTGTGTACATGCTGTGAACATGCGTGTGTGTACACTGTCATGCACACTGTATTATAGGCTGATTATTTAATTTCACCACTTCATCATTTTTGTGCAGTGGGTAAGTAGACATCTCAAACTCCAGTGTGTCCATTAAGTGCATTTGTATATTGTGGGACACTGGACCCATATTTGACATTGGCAGTTCCTGAGGGCAAAAGTAACATATGTAACAGAAGGTATAGCTATTTTGATAAAAAAGTGTTTATTAAAAATTTATTATAATGAAAGATATAACTCAAAAGTTTCAAAAATAATTTGATCACATACTTTTCACAACTCTTCAGAGGATCTGTTTATGATGTGTTATTACTCTTATGGTATGTCCTTCTGCAAATCATGACTTTAACTTACCTGAAAATTTTTAGGCTTTCCCCCTCCAGTCCATGACTTGATTATTTTTATTCACTTCAATAACACCCTTGATCCTTGTTTTGTCTTTACAGTATGTTTATAACTATCAAAGTGATTGGTACTATGCAATTTGAATGTGGGAATTTATTATGCGGACACAGGTCTATACAAATAGGACTATTCTTACTGGATTGAATTACTCAAAGAACATTCATTATTAGGTTGAGAGTTTTGATCTTCTTGTTGATGTTGTACTGGGAGATTAAAGCCAGGGCCTCACATATGTTTTGCAAGCATTACACCACTGAGCTGCTCCTCCAGCCCAGTTTTATTTTTTTACAGTGAGACAGGATCACACTAAATTAGGAAGATTGCCTCTGGCCTCCAGCTTGCAATTCCATTGCCTCCTCCTCCTGAGTCACTGGGTTTACAGATGTGGGCCAAAGTGCTGAGCTAGGATGAGTGATGAAAGTGACAATTCTAGTATTCACAGTTGGATTTGAAGTCCTGAAGGATTCAGACTTTTAAGTCAATGTCAGAGTTGATATTGGATAGTAGTAAAAGATACCAAACACCAATAATCTTAAATATGAGAAAATTTGAGATAAGGATGTCTAGACAAGTCTTTCATTGAATACTTGACTTTACTCAAGGAATTTATTTACACTACATCAGATTTCCTTATTCTAAGGAGCATGCAAAACTAGAAAACAAGTGATTGGTATTGTTGTTAGGTGCAATGGAGTCAGGTCCCACTCATAGCAACCCTTTGGGTAACCGAAGGAAAAATCCCTAACACTGTACCATGCCCAGGTCTATGTCAGTGCTTCTCTGCTCTTCATAAGGATTTCAGTGGCTAATAGTTTCAGAATTCTCTCAGGAGTGGGCTACCATGTCCTTCTCCCATTTTTGTAGTGCTGGGGATCAAACCTAGGTATCAGCACAAAGCAGTACTCTATCAAATGAGATAAACCCCTGCCCCAATCTGACAAGAGTAAAATATGGACTCATATGAAATATGGTTCATATAATGTTGAAAATTAGAAATCAATTCTGTTAGCTTTTACCAACATTATGTAAAATTATTATCAATCTACAAATTATTATCTTCATATAGAATAAAGTCCCAGCAACCCACCCATTTCATGTAAGTATAATTTACATCTCCAGAAACACTCTCTCCATTTTAAACATATGAATACTGAGAGGCTTGACGTCTCATGTCACTGGAAATATTCTGGCCATCATAGGTCTGTAAAACTCTACCTCACTACCTTCTTTTGTGAACATGACTTGAATCCCATCACTTTATTTCTACTTAGTTTTCAAAGGATTGGGGTACCATGCCCAAAACCACACAGATGGGAGAAGTACGGGGCAATGCACAACTGAAGCATTACTAAAATGGTGAGCCATTGAAAACTCCATGAGGGTTGCTATGAATCAGACGTGACTTGACAGCATCTACCAACAACTTTTTCATAGACATGTCTTGAAGCTAGGTTTTAGCTGTTTAGTAAAGCAACTGTTGATGAGGAATACTAGAAATAATTCCATATCTGTATTTTGGTTCCTGCTATCAAGAAGACATCACGTTTGGGTAGTGGTGGATCAACAAAAAAAGGAAGACCCTGAACAAGATGGATTGACACACTGGCAGCAACAACGGGCTTAAACATAAAGAAGACTGTGTGCATGGCACGATGTCAGGTAGTATTTCGTCCTGTTGTATATAAGGTAACTATTATGAGTAGGCCCTGACTGGAGAGCTCCTAACAACCATAACAGCAACGTGTCAGGCATTAGGACAAATTAATGAAGAATGATCTCTTTCTCATAAAAATAACCCTTTCACGGGTACAAATCTTATGTGTGCCTCTGACCCATTAGTACTATATGTAGGAAAGAACCTTGAGATATATTGGACAATAACTGGAGAATATGAAACATCACCTCAAAATCTTCTCTTATGGTATACAAAATCAACACATACAGCAGAGAAAATGGCTTTACATTTTCTAAAGATTTTTTTAATCAAAAGTTAGATCGTTAGCTGTTAGTTGTGGCATACACATATAAAGAGAGCACTCAAGACACTGAGGCAGGCCATGCATGGGGGCACACACCTGTAATCCCAGCATCTTGGGACATAGAGGCAGGAGGATCACAAGTTCGAGACCAGAGGAAGTCCTTGTAACTTAGGGAGACCCTGTCTCAAAAAGTAAACAAACAAACAAAAAAGGCCTCCTGGCACAGCTCAGTGGCCCAGAACTTGCAAAGAATGCAAGCGCAAAACCCTGGGTTCAACCCCTAATAAGGCAAAAAAAAAAAAAAAAAAAGAAAGTGTGTGTGGGGGGCTGAGCCAACATGATTCAGAGTTTCAGGACAGGCTGCACTACATTGTGAGACTCTATCTCAAAAACAAAAAAATAAAAATTTTAAATACCTGTATCCTCTGGATGCTAGGAAAACTTTCTGTGATTTATGAGATGTGTAGTGGTCTGAATACTCTCCACAAAATATTACATCCAAGTTCAATTATCACACACCTGTGGTTATGTTATTGTATTATTTGGCTTTCTCAGTTTCTGTGCTAGGGATCGATCCCATATTAACCAAGAACCCTAACACTGAGCTACATTCCTAGCCCCTTTAACCTTATTTTGAATTGGGTGTTTAGAGATAAAATTAATGAAGAATATAGAGATGAGCTCATGCTAGCTATAGGGTGAGTTGTAATTCCAGGAACTGATACACTTCTGAGAGGAAAAAGAGTAATATTTGAGACACAGATGTAGAGGGAAAAATCATGTGAAAAAGGAAGCACAAACTGATGTCATGGTGCCTGCCTGTAATCTCAGCAATGGCAGATTGTTTTTTGGAATTCTTTTCAGTGTGGGCTGCCAGGTCCTCCTCCCATTTTTATGGTGCTAGGGGTGGAACTCACGGCCTCAGAGAGAGCAGAGCATATCCTCTGCCAGCTGAGATAAGACCAGCCCCCAATATAAGTTAGGTGAGCTTTTCTTCCTGGCCTTAGTCTTATTAAGGAAACCACAGAAAGAGGTCATGATGGGAAATTAAATGTAACAAAAGCATAGAAGTCAGTGACTTAAAATGCTTTGTTAAATGTATATTATACTGTTAAAGAAAATGCAGACCCAGACAATGATTGGACTGAACTCTTCCACTTGGTTCCAACAGTCCAAAGTAAAATGAAGTCACTCATACTAACGTGCCATATCACTAAACCAAAACCTGAGTGTGTATCTGACCTTTTGAGAAATCAGAGGAGAGAGACAAGACATAAAAATGCCCAAACAGACCAGTTTTAGAGAACATTCTATGAAAGTTCTCTGCTTTAACCTTTAGAAGGAAAGTTACCTAAAGAAATCTGGTGTTAACCAGTATGCTTTTGGTCATAGGCCATTTCCTCTTCTTTTGTTTCTTAGCTTATAAACTGCCTGTTCCACCATAGCCAACACAATATTTCTCTCTTTTTATTTTTTAATTTATTCTTATACCTCTATTTTGAGATTGGCCTGCGGCTTAGCTCAGTTGGTAGAGTGCTGCTCTACACTCTCTGAGGGACTGTGTTGAATCCTCAGCAACACAAAAACAGGAGAAGGAGGTGGCAATCCACTCCTGAAGCAATCCCAAAACATATAGCCATTGAAAACACTGTAAGGGTTGCCATGTGTTGGGATGCTGCTCTAGACCTGCTGTGGCCTTGGGGCTTTGCATTGACACCAGTAATGCCCCAGGACCCTGGGGTTAGGGTAAGAACCTAGTTGGGGACTGCCAAAGGAAGGACTTCAGGAGCTTTGTTGACAAAACAGAACAGGAAGTTTTATTAAGTTTTTCCTCTTTGGAGGAGCAACAAGGAAGCAGCCCTTTAAAAACACAGCTCAGAAGCTAGCAGCACAGTATACTGCTCCTTCAGTGGTGTTACAGCTTTAAGATCTTATGCTAATCGGCCCGGCTGGTGTCTGGATGGTGTCAGAGGAGGTGCACTGGTCTTGCCTCTTGTAGCTCCCCTTCTCTACTCTCCTTCTCTCAGGCATGGGGAGGAATTAGATAGTGCTTCATGTCGTGCTTGGTGCCTTTGGAACTTTGGGGCTCCTGGGTCTGACTCAGACTCTTGCTTGAAGGTCTGCCACAGGATTAGGGTGCACTGGTTCAAGGTGATGGGGTCCAGATAGCAGGGGGAGAACAATAGGGTGTGTAGAGGGTGCCCAGTGGCCTGTTCATATAGCTTTTGGGGAAGGGTGTGTGTTATGTGGTAGCCAATCAGGGTACTTTCCCTGACAGGTATGACAGGTAAGCTGTCATACCTGTTAGGTGGGGCAGTTATTCAAAGGAGCTGAATTTGGGGTGCACTTGGGATATGTGGATTGTCTGTGGGCGAGGCCAATCAAGGGTGTCCCCTTATTAACCTATCAGTGAGCTCCTGGTAGTCAGTCAAGTTCGAGATGGCTGCGTCAGAGCTGGCTTGGCCAGGGACCATCTTTGGTCAGTCGATGGGAGGGGGAAGAGTGAAACACCAGGATATAGGCCAAGGGTCACTGGCCCTGAAGGATAGATAGCAGTCTTCCAAGCGAGCCCAGAGAGACCCCTCCCATTCTGGTCCTCTCTATCCCCTGAAGTTCCCATG
>VMDO01038552.1:0-13389 GCA_007922755.1 Pedetes capensis
GGCCCCGACAAAGTAATACATAAAACTTGGTTTTTATATGTACACGTTTTAATAAGCATCATTTCTAGTAATATTCTTAACATTTCTTTTTCTTCCATAAATAAAAAAGAACTGTGAAACAACTTCAATTCTGAAATCTTTTGACTAATATGTAACCATCCAAATACTAAGCTTCTTAGAAGTAAAGTTGTAACGTCACCTCTTTTGGAAAAGGGTTGTGGAAAAGAAAAGCCCATTGTCTCTCAGCTTTCCTGTTTCTGATTTGCTATTACTGCCATCCTAAATATAAACCATCAGCACCCACCCTGAAGAAGGTACCAACAAAATAGTTGTTGATGAAAAGTTATGATGGTTTCCTTAGCAATGTGTACAATTACTTTCATTTTACAAATGGCTGCTATAGGAACAGCTTCAAAAACTGCCCTTAGAATATTTATCCCCACAAATATTTTTAAAGCAATATATTTAATTATCTGTTTTATAACTGAGTTTAAGCCAATTTCATCAAAAATAAAAGATTATAGCCTCTGAACATTTTAGTGAGATATGATGTATTGAGCCATCATTATAAAAACAAGCATGTGAAAAATGAAGTTTAGGAAGCAAAGAAAAAGGAAAAATACTCCTGCTTTTTAAGTATTTTTAAATAATTGAAGAATGATACTTTGTCCTTTAGAAATTTGCCCCAAAATGAGAAACAGTGTACTATTTTATCATTAAAAAATGTAAAAAGTAAAGATATAAAGGGGACAGACTTTTTGTTGTTATTGTTTTGGCCTTGTGCCTTCTAAGCATATAATCTACCACTGAGGTATACCCCAGCCCCTGGTTTTAATTAATGAAAACACTTTTTCTCTTAACCCGTTTATTAAAAGTCTGTTATAAAGGCATTATTTAAAATATGCAAGATATGTTGTTAGGTGCTATCGAGTCGTGTCTGACTCATACCAACCCTCATAGGGTTTTCAATGGCTGATTGTTTCAGGATTGCCTCGGGAGTGGATTGCCACGTCCTTCTCCCATTTTTGCTGTGCTGGGGATCAAACTCAGAACCTCAGAGCCTGCAGAGCAGCACTCTACCAACTGAGCTAAATCCCAGCCCCATGCAAGATATAGAAAATTAAAAATGATAATGAAGCTCCCTTTCAAAGAGAAAATTCTGCTTATACAGCTAGGGTACAAGGTCAGCTCTTGGGCTGTCTTTTGTATATATGGATGACCTCCAGATACTGTTTTTGTTTGTTTGTTTGTTTGTTTCCTGGTTCTGGGGGCTGAACCCAGAATCTTGTGCTTGCATGTTTTGCAAGTGCTGGACCACTGAGCTGCACCCCAGCCCTTTTTTTTTTTTCCTCCACTAAATTACGCAGGCTGCCTCTGGTCTCAAACTTGCAATCCTCCTGCCTCCGCCTCCAGAGCCGCTGGGATTACAGGCATGCACCACCGGCCTGCAGAAAATTATCTTCAAATTGGACAATGGACAGAATGATCTCTCTGGGCTTCTCAGCACCATTGATGAGAGTTTCTACAGATGAAAAAATAATTAGAGATGATTGTGACTCTAGTTGCTTCATGGGGTGGGGATCAGGTAGAGATGGGAGAATATTTTAGAGGAAACAAAAATGACTACATTGTAATATTGAGTAAGAGAAAAACTGAACATCAGAAATGAATACTTGAGAAAATTTGACATAATGGATGTACAACTCAACTATTTTTATTCTTTAGAAATTTAAGTTATGTGCTGCACTGGGTGCGCTGGTGCACGCCTGTAATCCCAGTGGCTCTGGAGGCGGGATCACAAGTTCGGGACCAACGAGAGGCAGTCTGCGAAATTTAGCAAGACCCTGTCTCAAAAAAAATTTTTTAAATGCGCTGGGGGTGCAGCTCAGTGGTCCAGCACTTGCAAGCTCATGCAAGCGCAAGGCCCTGGGTTCAACCCCCAGTACCAAAAAAAAAAAAAAAAAAAGAAATTTAAATTATGTGCTTTAGGCACACAGGTAATTCGAGAAGTGGATTAGAATTACCCAGCAAAACAAAGAATTAAAAGGCTAGTTAAAGTAGACCATGGCCCAGTTTTTACATAATTTTTTTATATAAGGAAAATACTAATGAGTAGGGATAAAGTATATGTGGATAATCCCTTCCGCACTGTTATGATGTAGTTACTTTGTAACCTGTCATTACAGTGAACTTCAAACTAATGGGACGGATGGTGCTTGTACCTTAAATGCTGGGAGTCCTCGATGCAGTAAACACAACCGCCTCTGTGCTCTCCGAGTTGTGAGGAAGGATGGTGAAAACAAGGGAAGGCAGTTTTATGCCTGTCCTCTACCTAGAGAGGCACAATGTGGATTTTTTGAGGTATGTGTAAGTTTTATCAAGCTTACTGTGGTGTAATTGAGGTTTTGATTATGAAAGTATAACAAATAACAGTGCTTTATCAGTTTTACTTTCAAAATTTAAATTGTCATATTGTATCCAATCTAAAGCATGAATGTTGAATAACTTAAAATACAAAGAAATATAGCAAATAATAGTAATAATAAAATAATAGCAATTAGGTTATTAGAGTACATCATATTTATAATCATAAGTATAAAAACATTACCCTTGGTTCACAAAAATAGAAACGTATTGACTCCAGGCACAGTGATGTGTGTCTGTAAGGTCAGTGCTTGGGGGGCTGAGGCAGAATTGTGAGTTCAAGACCTGCCTAGGCTACATGGAAAGAACCTGTATCAAAAAAAGAAAAGAAGAAAAGACAAGGAAGGAAGGAAGGTATTGAATGACTAACAAATACTAGTAGTACTCATGTGGTTAATAATCCAAGATGAGAATCTGCTCATCCTAACTTCAGTGCTATATCAAAAACTTTGGCTTATACATTCGATAGAGGGTACATGAAAAGAAAAATCAATGTGTGTGCCTCAGATATACTATAAACTTAGTGAATCCTGCTACGCAAGTTGACCAGAAAGAAGTGATAACACAATAATAATTTCGCTACAGGTAATTCATCATGCTTTTTAGTCTATTGATGTGTCCCTGAAACCAAATCTGAAATAGACAAAAATCTAGGGTCCCTTTAGTTAATTTCTGCATTGATGAGAGTGTAAGCATCTCACCTTGCTGAGTGTAATTCTAATATTTAAAAATACACATTTTATCAGATTATATTTCATCTGATATATAACTGAAAAAATAAAGTATTGATCCATTTCAGTGCTAGAGCAAAAATTTTCTGGTTGGATTTATTATGAGACAAAATATCTGCCTTCAATATGATAACCTTATTAAGGAGTTTCCCAGGTTAAATTTGATAGTGATTTGAGATCCCTATTCCTGAACAGGAACACAAATTTCCTTCAAAAGAAGCTTTAATAGATATAATGGAAAAGTATTATTAGCAATTTTATATTGCTAATACTATCATGGTCTTCATACATTTCTTAAGATCATAACTAATAAGAACAATAAAGTGAAATCTGCCTGATTTAGTCTGAGTAAGACCCTGCTGGATTCTTTCTTTTCCTAAAAGACTAAGAAAATTTAGTATTAGAGTTAGGATACACCTCTGAAATGATCTGAACAAAAACAAATCTACAGTGGGGACACTAGGATTGCTAGATAGCAAGATTTTGGTAGTTTTTAATGAATCCTAATAAAGGGAAGTGGGAGAAGGACCTGGCAATCCACTCCCAAGGCAATCCTGAAACAGTCAGCCATTGAAAACCCTATGAGGGTCGCTATGAGTCGGATACCGACTCGACGGCACCTAACAACAACAACAATAAAGGGAAGGGACTTCTGTAAATATGTCTGTGGATAAAGGGAAGTTGAGAATTAGGGCAATTTGTGTGATTCAGATAAATTTGTAAGAGATTTTTCTTATAGGAGATGAGCTTTTTTTAAGGACAACTAATGGCTTATGTTTGTTTTACAATGTCAAATTAACGGCAACAGCAGTGAAGATAGTATGACACCAAATGAGGCTAAACTTAGTCTGTTCATCATTGTAACTTCCATATAAACTTCACAATCCTGTCTTTTTTTTTTTTTTCCCTCTAGTGGGCAGATTTGTCCTCCCCATTCTGCAACCACGGCAAGCGCTCTATCATGAGAACAGTGTTAAAGATTGGGCCTAATAATGGAAAGAATTTTTTTGTGTGTCCTTTTGAAAAAGGAAAACAGTGCAATTTTTTCCAGTGGGCAGAAAATGGGCCAGGAATAAAAATTATTCCCGAGTGCTGATGCTTTCTCTTCTTATAGAATATATCTGGCATGTAATCTCTTGAAACTTTTCATAATGCTTATCTTCTTTTGTTTAATAGAGAAGGTATAGAATATCTATGGTACATGTACACTAAATTACTGCAGTATTTGAGAACGGTCCTTTTTTTTTAATTGTGTTACTTTCCCATCTGATGGCTATTTTCTTTTACCTTATTGAATGCAGTGTATTTCACCAGAAGGACAGTATATTCCATTTAGATTGTATATTTAATGCATGTAGTAATAACAATAAAGTATTTTTAGTATGCTGTTGGTCTTGTAACTTCTTTGGGCAAGTTGTAATTTATTTTTTAGGAAAAGAATATGCAACACAAATAAAATTCTCTGTCGTGAATACTTTTCTCAGGTATTCCCATGATTTATAATACATGGTTAAAAGTATTTGTTTTCTTAAACAAAATTAACATTGATAATTCCTTAATGAAAAATAGTGTTTTGTTCTGTTCAATAAACATTACATTCCTGTGAGACACTAGGGATAGGCCAAACCCTTGAATAACTTCAGGTTTGTTTTCATGGAAAGCTATGAGGATTCACACTGTAAAGTACCATTTAATAACAGAAGTCACATGTATATGTTTAAAGAGAAGTTGATTTATATTTTTCTAATTTTGATTTTAACATGTTACTTTAAAAAATAATTCAGTTTCAAAACCTTAATGTATCACTATATTTTGGATTTGAAATGTCACTCAAAAGCTCATGTATTAAAAGTGGACCACCCTGTGGTGCCATTGGGACATAGTGGAACCTTTAGGAGGTGAGGCCTAGCAGAAGAAGCAAGTTAGGTCACTGGGGGTGTGAACCTAACGGGGATATTGAGACCATGATCAATTCCTTGCTTTCTGGCCGCCAAGAGGTGAACAGCTTTGCTCCACTACACACTTCCCACCATGATGTATTGCCTGGCAACAGACACAAAAACAACGTAGACAACTGACCATAGAATGAAACCTCTGAAACTATGATCCGAAGTAAACCTTTCCTCCTTTAAAGTGGATTTTCTCTGTTATTTTGTCATAGCTACAGAAATCTGGCATATTGTTTATTTTGTCTACTTTTTTGTGGTCCTGAGACTAAAACCCGGGGATTTGCACGTGATAGGCAAGCACAGATCTACATGTCCAGCATTATATTATTTCTAGTTTTATCCCTCTACCTTTAAAAAAAAAAAAGTGTAGTCTATATAACTGATTGTTTCCCAAAGGAAAAGAAAAACATCAATCTTAAGGTATTTCTGCATGTTTATGGGAAATTCCTTCCAGAGCTGGTTTGATATATTTAAAAGGGCAGCAGGGAAGAGGTCTTCAAACTCTTTTCTATTCTACCATTAAATTGTCCAGGCAGATCTGTAGAAGTTAATACATGTTAATCTGTAGAAGTTAATACATATGAAATTATTAGCAAGAATGCTTTATATAGATAATATAATCTTATATGTGTTAACTCTGCACTTAAAAAGGCAAAATTTGAACCAGTCTCAGATCAGAGATCTTAAGCCTAAGAGTTCAACAGGGCACCAAGTCTATGGGACAGACCAAGTTGACTGTCTCAGCTGGCCTTTGTGAAGTACACAAAGTGCATTAAGAAGGAAACTGCAAACTAATTGCACAACAAGAGAAAAAGGCCACTGCAAAAAGGACCTCCATAAAATCTTATCTCCAAAAACGTAACTTAATTACACAGAAATGTAATGAAATGAAATACAATTTTAATACAATAAATTCTTATCCAATTAAAAAGTACAGGAACTATATGAAGAAAATATTACTGAGAAACACCAAAGAATCAAGATAGCTAAAACAAACTTATTCAGAAAGGTTGACTGCATAAAAGGTGGCATTCTTCTGAATTTAATTTGGAATTTTAAGAAAATTCCACATCAAAATTTCAAGAGATTTTCTGTTTCCATTGTGCCCTAAAATCTCCAGCTGAGTCCAGCCCTCTCATAGGTAATTCTAGATTCTGCATAAAATCAAAGTCAATACTAAAGAGTGAACTAAAGCAGGCAATTCTTAAGGGATGTAAAATTTGGGAAAAGGAACTACTGGAGGTGATTTCCCATTTCTTACAGCTTTTAACCCTGCGAGCAGAACAAAATCAGGATCAGGTGAGCTGGCCAAAATCTCCAGAGGAAACTAAACTCTTGCCTGAAAAGCCAGCAGTTTTGGTAACCACAGCCACTGGGAAGTGAAAAGGAAATCTCAGAAAGGAGGTACTTAGAGAGGGAACCCCATGCTCTGTCTAAATTCTGCCTACATCGTTGATGCCAGCACCATAATTGTGTGGAACAAATTGAACCAGAGCAGCTAAAGACATTTAAAAAAAAAAAAAAAAAAAAACTGAATCATATGGATCTCCCACCCAATATAGAGTTTGCAGTTCAAATCTAATGAAATTATTGTCTGCTGAGACAAAAACATCAGTACTCTGTAGAGGAACATACCAAATCCATAGCCTCTGCCACATAATATCCACAATATTCAGGGTGTAATTTACAACTACACTAATGAACCTGAATGATGTCATTCCATTTGAGCAAAAAAGAAACAACCAAGACCAACTTCAACATGAATCAGATACTAGAGTTATTAAGGATTTTTTTAAGCTACTATTATAACCATGTTTATTGATGTGAATGCTAAAGGAGAATTATACTGGAGGGAAATCCAGATCTTCAGATAACCCTACATGGCAGATATCAGCAACACTGATTCCCACAACAGCAGAACTAGGACAGAGCTACTAGATTTCAGAGTCTGTGTCTGTTAATCCTTGCACTTCACTTTTAAAAGAATCTGTGTATGTATATATGCCTGCAGCTATACCACTGTGGCATCAGATCCCATCAGATCTTGGAAGGCAAGGAAGGTCAGGCCTGGTTAGTACTTGGATGGAAGACTGCCTGGGAACTAGTGCTGTAGGCTTAGGAGAACGAGCTGGCAACCCACTCTCAAAAAACAATCAGCCATTAGAGCCAGGCGCAGTGGTGCACGCCTGTAATCCCAGTGATTTGGGAGGCGGAGGTAGGAGGATCGCAAGTTGGAGACCAGAGGTAGTCTGTGTAACTTAGCGAGACCCTATCTCAAAAAGTAAAAAAATGGGCTGGGGTGCCGCCCAGAGGTCCAGCACTTGCAGAACATGCAAACGCGAGGCTCTGGGTTCAACCTCCAGTACCACACACACACACAAAAAAAAAACCATTGAAAGCCCTATGAATAGCAGAGAAGCACTGACAATAGTGTTTCACCTGTTGTATCACTATGAGTCAGACACCAACTGAATGATAACATGTAGGTGTGTGTATATGTATATATATATATATATATATATAATAATTATACACACAGGAAAAATAAAAGGAAAATACATGAACAAAAATAATTATGCTGAGATGAGATTACCATTGTTTTTTTTCTTTAAAATTTATGGTAAAATTATACTGCTAGAATTTCCATGAAGTTTCCATTACTTTAATATCCATTAATTTTTAAAACATTATTTTTGTGTACTTTTCTAAAGGTACTTGTCACTGTAACAATAGTATGTTGTTGTTAGGTTCCCTCGAGTCCAACTCATAGCAACCCTCATAGGGTTTTCAATGGCTGACTGTTTCAGGATTGGGAGTGGGAGTTGGGAGTGGGTTGCCACTTCCTTCTTCCATTTTGTGGTGCTGGGAATCAAACTCTGGACCTCAGAGACTTCAGAGCAGTGCTCTACCAACTGAGCTAAATCCCAGCCCACAGACAATAGTATAGATGTTAAAAATTATTTCACGACATTTGTTAAAACATGATTAAGGAACATGTTATTTAGGACCTTCACAATATGTATAGAGACCGCTGTACCACAGCCTTACAGTATGGGGGAAAGATTGGGCTCAGCTCTGAATACAGCATAGGCAAGAGGGAATGTATGGCCTCAGAGAAGTGTGGAAGTAAGTGGATGGAAAATTGCTAAGGGGAAACATCACGGATAAGGGGGATTCTAGTTAATTTAATCTAACAGGATTTTTACTGACGATGGGCCAGCTTGATCAGAGGACACCTGAGCAATGGTGGAGGATGGCAAACCTAATCAGATAAGGAAGATGAGACAGTTCTGGCTAAACTGAGTTAGGGTTCTTCGCTAAAATGGGCTTTTACGAAGAAATGTACAGATGGGCCTAGCAGGTGAGTCAGAAGGCTGAGTAAAGTTTGACCAAGCAAAGAATCTTTGTCATAGATTACCAGCATTAGCAAAATTGATGTAGGAAATGAAAGAGCAAAAGTTTTAATGAGTTTTCCAAAAGATAGGTGGTGCATGCCTATAATCCCAGAGGCTTGGGAGGCGGAGGCAGGAGGATCACAAGTTCGAGACCAGAGGCAGTCTGCGTAATTTAGTGAGACTCTGTCTCAAAAAGTTAAAAAAAGGGCTGGGGGTGCAGCTCAGTGGTCCAGCACTTGCAGAGCGTACAAGTGTGAGGCCCTGGGTTCAACCCCAAGTACTGAAAAAAAAAAAAAAAAAAGGAAATCTCTATTTTCTGTGGACATCTTTGCAGCACTTTATGTTTTTTCTGGGATTTATACCACAGTCTGCCTCATGTTATGCTAGTTGTTCCCTATCTGCATTTCTTCTTGTTGTTGTTGTTGTTGTTACGTGCCGTCGAGTCGGTATCCAACTCATAGCGACCCTCATAGGGTTTTCAATGGCTGAGTGCTTCGGGATTGCCTTGGGAGTGGATTGCCAGGTCCTTCTCCCACTTTTGAGGTGCTGGGAATTGAACTTGGGGCCTCAGAGACTTCAGTGCAGCGCTCTACCCACTGAGCTAAATCCCAGCTCCATCTGCATTTCTTAAGTATTCATTTCCTGAAGGAATTATTTATAACTCTTATTTATTCTTCACGTCTTACACACAGTACAAACATGATAAACATTTTTTGGATTTCGTATGAGATGAAGGTTTAATATAAAGTCAGTCTATTGGAATATTGGAATTTTCAGAACTAGGAGTTGAACCCAAGGGCTCTACCACCAAGCTGCACTACCACATCCCTTTTTATATTTTTTATTTTGAGTTGGGTTCTCACTAAGTTGCACAGCCTGCCCCTGACCTGGAACTTGCGTTCCTCCTGCCTCAGCCTCCTGAGTAGCTATGATTACAGGCATGTCCCATGGCATCCAGCTCTGATGAACAGTTTTAACCTTGTTACCACCATTCAAACATGAATGCACTTCTTGTTGTTAGGTGCTGTCAAGTCAGTGTCCAACTCATAGCAACCTTATGTACAACAGGTTAAATGCTAGTGTCAGTGCTTCTCTGCTATTCATAGGGGTGAATGGCAGATTGACTTTTTGGGAGTAAACTGCTGGCTCCTTCTCCCAATGAATGCACTTACATGTCATTTAAAAAGAGTGTTGTTGGTTTATTATAAAAGAAATATCTAAAAGCTGTTAAATTTTTGCAGTAATTTAAATGAAATTCTCCCTCTTCTTGGCATTCTATAGAAATTTGCTTACAAATGAATAGACCAAAACTAATTGGATCAAAGGATACACAACCACGAAAAGGAACAAAATATGAAAATAATGCTGCCTTATATCTATGTTGTATTTAATAACATTTAGAAACGAATTACATGTAATTATTCTTCACAATGCCATGAGCTTGAACCTCTTCATTTTGTAGAAAAACAAGCCAACTGATTTAAATAAGTTAGTTTGTAATTCAATTAATCTGTATTGAGCGCCTACTATGTGAAAATTTCAGTGATAGTGTAATTTTTTTCAAAGATGTTGCAAGCTAGGCACAGTGGTACACTTCTATAATTCCAGACGCTTAGGAGGCTGAGGCAGGAGGATCACAAGTTCAAGGCCAGAGCCACCTGCGTAACTTAGCAAGACCCTGATCAAAATAAAAAATATTAAAATGAGCCAAGAGTCCAGCCTAGTGGTAGAGCACTTGCAAAGTATGTGTGAGGCCCTCGGTTCAACTCCCAAGTATGGCAAAAATAAGTAAATAAATAATAAAAAATAAAAGATCTTGCAAGTATATAAATAAGTTTGAAATCATAAGGGATTATAGCACTATAAACAATGCTAATGGGTGTAGGAGGGAAAGATCACATCTAATTGCTCAACTAGAGGAGCTTCAGAAAACAAATAGTTGGAATTTCACCTTGGTGAATATTTGCCTAAATAGAAGGGCATTTCAGACAGTTGGCACAGCATAAGCAAAGCTATCTAAAAGAAGATATCTAAGAGCAAGAGTACAAGGGATGGGTGGGGAATGGCAAATAGTCCTGTTTAGCTAAATCATGGGATATGTGATGGAAAATACAAGGATATAAAGGAAGGTGTAAAGGAAGAACCAATTCCCACTTCATGGCTCTAAATATAGTTCCTAAAACAGACCAGTTTTTTATACTAAGCTTATAAAATAAATCACTCTCTCCCCTTAAGAAGCCCATTGGCAGATAAGCAAGCTAATGCACATTGGAACACATGCTAAAGGAATGATGCAAATAGAAGACCAATTGAATAAATGAAAAAGGGTGGGCTAGTGTTGTGGGAGATGGTATTGCATATCTCAGACTATGCAATAAGAGTGAGTTCTGGGGTTGGACTGCTGTTTCAAAGATGGACACCAACCCTTACTTTGACTTTGATTGTAAGACCTTGAACTCAATATTTTACAAAGTTTTGATTATTGTGTGCTGTCTTAGTTATCTCACCTGCTAAATGGTGACAATAATGGTACACTTTCCACAGCATCATTGTGAGGACAAGTGAAGGGCTTGGTACAGAATCTAGCAGTTAAAGTGCTTGAGTTAAATTTTATTATCCCCATTATTAGTGGTACTACAACTATTATCTGTGGCAACTATGCTTATGGAATGTTTCAAAGAAGAAATAGCAACTGTGATAACCTTAAAGAAAGACTTGAAACCAGGCACCATAATACATGCCTGTAATCCCAGTGATTTGGGAGGCTGAGGCATTAGGCTCTCCAGTTCAAGACCTGCTCAACTTTTTGAGACAATTGTCACAAAATAAAAAATTAAAAAAGCAGCTAGAGGTACTTCTTAATGGTAGAGCACTTGCCTAGCATGTGCAAGGCCCCGAGTTGAAACCCCCAACACTGAACAGAAAAAAAAGAAAAAAGGACTTGACTTTCACCAGATTAAGAAAGACCCAAGAATTGAGGGAAGCAGTAGCAACACAGGGCAACACAAAGGACGTGTTGTGTTCGGGGAACAGAGAGTCTGGAACTTAAAAAGAAAAGGCATTAGGAAGAAGATGCCAGCATGAGTTTTATGGTTTCAATGAGATATCAAAAATATAAAAGTTGAAAACTCATAAAAGCCCTTAATTCATGAAAAATTGAAAGGGCAAAAATCTCAGAGTAATGTAGGCATATACATATATTACATTCTTGATAGAAGTTTTAAATCAGAACAAAGAGTATAAATGATCAATTAAAATTATCCTAATCCCATTGCCTCTATTTCTTTGACTGCCGCTAATAGATTTAGGTGCATGGAAAAACAGTTTATGTTTCTGGAGAGGCAAGTGGTAGGATCAGATCACACAGTATTAACCAGAGTGATGGGTTCAAGCAGACCCACTGGGTCCTGTTCCTTGAAATCTATTCAAAAAGGGGGTGAATCCAATGCTAAAACTGACACAGCCAGGCCTGCTTGGGGAACAGCAGAGAATGAAAGAGCTCAGTTGTTCTTAGAAGTTGCAGAAAAAAAATCCAAGGGGATTTGGATTGAAATACCTATCTATTATTTGATACCTATTGGCTTCTCTAAAGAATAGTGAGGAAGGAAAGACATAACATTAAAAAGAGATGAGGCAATGAAAAAGTGATGAAAGGACAAAAAAAAATAGATTTGGGAACAGAAATAGAAGGATAAAGAGAAATACCTAAAACATCTGTACAGGCTCTTTGCACCCATTTTTTGTAATCAGAAATACAAATATACAGAGTCAACAACGACAACAAAAAACTTTAAGTCTAAATTTAAATCACATAGAAACTGTTTGGACTAAATGCTATCACAAAATGCAAAGCTGAAAAAAAATTAATGGTCTTATTACAATCCCATATCTACCTTCCACATTAACATATCCACGTTACTCTCGATTGCTAGCATGGGCATCTTCGCTTACATAGTAATAAACACTTGCCTGCTTTTAATATGAATTTATTTTTCTCGTCATTATGTTACTACATTCAGCTTGTTTGGCATCATTTATAAGAATTCATTTTGCTACCAATGGCAGAAAACAATTTAGGAAGCTGAATAGAGCAGGAAAAAATGTTAAATCTATGTATTTGAATAGGTTATTGACTCATTAGTTTAATAACTCATTTTCTCAAACTTAAATAATTTAAATGCATTAGAAATGATTCAGTATTAAAAAGTGTATTCTTAAAATGGTAAACACTGGATCTAGGATCTGAGTTTGTATTTATTACTTATTTAAAATAAACAAGCAAATTCCATTGAGATATGGTCTCATTTTCAGGAATGGTCTATTAGCAGGCAGCAGTGAGCACAACAATTAACCATATCAGCACATTAAAGCCTAATGTGTAAATGCAACATAGCAACAAACACACATCCTACTATGGCCTATTAAGTAATCAGAAATGATTGCAGATAATTAGCTTGTGAACAGCTGCATAAACTCAACTATTCCATTTTTTTATCAGACATGGAGACTTTAAGTGGAAGGGAGGTTTATTAGCTACATCTTGAGCTTGGTGGGAGTGTCAACCTGAAACAAAATTGGGACAGACTCTAATGTTAGATTGCATATTGCCATTTGAAATTTTTTTCTGATAATACTTCTAATGTTCCCACACAATAGCTATCAAATAATCGTTCTATTGTTGTTGGTGTTGTTGTTAGGTGCCGTGGAAAGTGAAAAATATGGAAACAAGATTATTGATGACCAACATCAATAAAATTGAAAATTGGGATAGAAAGCCAGGCCTGGTGGTACACGCCTGTAATCCCAGCGGCTCAGGAGGAAAAGGCAGGAGGATCGCAAGTTCGAGACCAGAGGCAATCTGTGTAACTTAGTGAGACCCTGTCTCAAAAA
>VMDO01038553.1:0-13373 GCA_007922755.1 Pedetes capensis
TCTGCCTCCAGAAGTGCTAGGATCACAGGTGTGGCCACTGCACCCGTCTAAGAATTTTTTTTTCATGTATGCCTCCATCCAGCTGCCCACCCCTCACGTCATTTACCCATCCAACCGCCATCCCTTCATCCAAAGAAATAGTTACCCCCCAACCCTTCCAGTTACCCACCTGTCCAGTCTTCCACCTCCCCACCTGTACCTTCCAAACCACCCAGCTGTCCGTTAGCAGACATGCTCCATCCGCCCCTCCCCATCCACCCGGCCCATGGCCAGCCCCGCCCTCCAGGTCAGTCCCACCCTCCAGGTCAGCCCCACCCTCCAGGTCAGCCCCACCCTCCCAGCCAGCCCCGCCCTCCCAGTCAGCCCCGCCCTCCCATCCAGCCCCGCCCTCCTGGCCTCCCCGCCCCCAGGCCCGGCTCACTTGCTGTCCAGCAGGTCCATGATGGGCTGGAGCACATTGTCCGCGTCCTGGGCCACGCTGCTGCACGCGCTGGCTGGCACGTTTCCTGTGCCCTTGACCTGGCTGAGGATGTCACCCATCTGCTTGACACACTCTTCGATGTGCGGCTGGAAGCTGGGGGCACAGAGGGGAGGGGCTCAGCCACAGCCTCTTTGCCTCCGGGAAGCTGAGGCCGCAAACCGCTGGGCTGCAGGTCGTTCCGTGTACACCGCCAGCCCCGGAGAGCGATGACAAATAACTGAGCCAGACGGTGAGCTGGGGGCGGGGCTGAGACAGGTACTTGTGTCGCTCATTTCACTCCCACAGTCCTACTCAGGTCCTATTATTATCACCGTCCCTCCCTGACAGATAGAGACTGAGGCTCAGAGAGGTTAGTGGACTCACCCAAGGCCACACAGCTAGTAAGCTGTGAAGCCAGGATTTGAAGGCAGCTTCATCCAGCTCTGGACCCAGCACCCTCACCTGTACAGCGGCTGAGGCACCTAACACCCAGGGCTTGATGGGGGGGCGCTGTTCCCTCCCGACCCCCCAGGCCTGGCAACGCCCGCACCTGGTGGCGAACACGCGGCTGAGCTCATCCAGGACGTTGTTGAGTTTCACTTGCAGCTCCTTCAGGATGTCACTGGCCTCGGCGTCCAGCTGGGAGGGGCAGGGGCACAGGGCAGGCTCGCTGAGCACCCGCAGGTCCAGCCTGGGCATTTTCCCATCTGACCCTGCGAGGGGACCCCAGGGGCGGGGGAGGAGCCTGCGGCACTTCAGGCTGCCTTCACGGGTTGGAAGGTGCAGTTGAGCTAAAGTTCCCCCCCCAAGGCCTGGCTGGCTCCCGGCCCTGGGGCCCGCGGGGACAGGGGGCGCGGCCTCACCTCCTTCCCGCCCATGGCCTCGAACATCTTCTCCAGCTGCACTCGCAGCTGTTGGGTGTTGTTCATGAGGATGCAGGGCTGGGGATCGGACGGGAGAGGGCGTCGGGCCGCAGACCCCCGTGCACAGCCCCCCACCCCCGCCAGGGGCCTCGGGAAGGAGTCAGGGTGAGGGTGGAGGAAGCTGGGGTCCCCCAGGGTCCCCCGAGATGGAAGGCACCCTTGGGCTCGGGATGCTGGCAGAGCCGGCACGTGGGTGGTAGCGTGGGACTGGTGGGGGAGGGCGAGGCAGGTGTTTTTCTCCGGGGCCTGGGCTGGGTCTGGGGGTCCAGGAGAGGCTGGGCAGGTGGGAGAAGTGGTGGGGAGTCTTTGTCACCTACCCACGCTCTCACATGGGCCCCACCCTCTGCCCACTCATTTACACTCCGCAGGCTGCACCCTTAAGGTGCATCTCAGCCTCAGAGGCGCGCACAGGGAGCGCCCCATGGACACACAGACGCGCATGCGCAGACCACAGACGCTCGCTCACACCCAGAGAGCCAGGCGGCCATCCGCACCACACTGACGCCACACAGCCGGCCGACAGCCACGCAAGACCTGCGCGTGCGCAGTCGGACACGCACGCGCACGCGCACAGAGTTCTACACAACCGGACGCACGCACGCGCCATCAGATCCCACGCACAGCACCGCACGGGGTCGCTCAAAGCAGTGCGCGTGGACTCGTGCGCCACGCTTCCCGCCCCATCAGCAGGCGCTGCTCAATCTCACAACGCGGGGCCCACGCGTCAGCGCGGGTGTCAGAGCCCCTGGGGAGGACGGAGCCCTAGCGGGGCCGGAAGGGACAGGGTGGGGGACGGGACAGGCCAGGGGCGCCCGCAGGTCACCACTTTCTCCTTCTCCTTGGAGCAGTAGGAGGCAAAGTCCTTGGAGATGATGTTCGCGTACTGGAGCAGGACATTGCTGATCGTCTGGGGAGGACACAGAGGGGGACGTGAGGGGAGGGGCAGGGCCCCGGCCCAGGCGCCAGGTCCCGACAGGACCCACTGGCAAGATGGCGGAGGAGTCTGAGTCCCCGAGCACTGGAGACGGAGCACGGGGCTGGGCGAATTCGCCACAGGGGTGACTATCAACATACAGGAGAGACCCGGCCAGATGAACGCGGTTATTTTCTTTTTTCTTTTCTTTTCCTTTTTCTTTCTTTCTTTTTCTTTTTCTTTTCTTTTCTTTTTTTTTTTTTTTTGTGGTACTGTGGGTTGAACCCAGGGCCTCGCACTTGCATGCTCTACAAGTGTTGGACCACTGAGCTGCACCCCAAGCCCATTTTTTTTACTTTTTGAGACAGGGTCTCGCTAAGTTACGCAGACTGCCTCTGGTCTCGAACTTGCCATCCTCCTGCCTCCGCTTCCCGAGCTGCTGGGATGAAGGCGTGCGCCACCGCGCCTGACTGTTCTGTGAGGTTTTGTGTTTGTTTCTTTTTCCCAGCGTTTTCCTCCTTTTGTTCATCTGCCTAGTTTTCTTTTTCCTTTCTTTTATTCTTTTTGTCTTTTTTGTGGTGCTGGGGTTGGAATCCCGGGCTTTATGCATGCTCAGCAAGCACTCTACCACTGAGCTGCACCCCAGCCCCTAGCTCCCACCTCAACCCCGACCTCACCCTCAACTCCAATGTCAGCCCACACGTGCACTTCAATGACATCACCACTGTCAACTCCCGCCTCAATGCCGTGCCCAACCTCAGCCCAACGCCAGCCCAAATCCTAGCCCCAGCCTCAACCCTGACCTCGACCTCCTCCCCAGCGCTGTGCGCAGCCTCCACCCCACCCCGACCAGGTGCCAGGCCTCCCCGCCTGCCGCCCGCTCACCTTGGCGAAGCGCCGCATGTAATGCCCCACGATCTGGGGGTCGGGACACTCGAGCTTCTTGATGATCTCGAAGCTCTGGTTGAGCTGGGAGAAGACGTCGACCACGGAGCAGGAGAACAGGGCGTGCTCCGAGGTCTGCTGGAACTGCAGCGGGAAGGGCGGGGAGGGCGCATCAGGGGCCGACACAGCCCCGCACCCATGTTGCCCGTGGCCTCGGAGGGCGCCGACACCCCGGGGGGACGCAGAGGCCGCGGGGCGGGCACAGGGTCAGCCGGGGTGACCCACACCCCACCGAGGCCGAATGAACCAAAGGCTGAAAGTCATGCGCAAGACCGAGATGGACGCAGACATCCGGGTCCCATGACTAGGGCAGATTTTGTCCCAAACGAGGCCACAACGGAGCCCACTGGGAGCAGGGTCTCCACGGGCCACTGGGGATCGCGGTCGCGTGCCGGCCTCCTCACCCCATCCTTCTTGTCCCGCTCCAGGGCACCGTGCAGGAAGTCCCGGGACACCTCCTCGTTCTCGTCCAGCCACTGGATGACGAAGGGCTCGAACCACCTGGAACGGAGGGCTGGGGTGGGACACTGCGGCCCCTATCCCCGCCCGCCCTGCTCTGCCTGGTTCTGAGCTGCGGTGCTGGGGACAGCCCCACCCCTGGATCTCAGCCTGGGGCTGCGGGGGCTGCTCCCTGCCCCTACCCTCACCACACCCTCGCTACTGTGCCTGAGGAACAGACCCGGCGGCTGCCGTGGGAGCGAGGCCCACCCTTTCGGGAATTCCAGCCCAGACACAGCTCAACCACAAGGGCAAGCGGGTTCGCTCGCTGCACGCCTTCTTCCTGAACAGCCGGCCCTGTCTACCAGCGGGTTGTCCATCCATGGAGTCCACCAGCGGCAGAGCAAGAATATTTTTTGGTTGTTGTTTTTGTTTTCGTTTTATTTTGTTTTTTGAGACAGGGTCTCCATATGTCCCCAAGGCTGAACTGGAACTCAAGATCCTCCTGCTTCAGCCTCCAAGTGCTGGGATCCCAGGCGTGGCCACTGTGCCCAGCCCTGCCCCAACCAGGAGATGAGCTCTCCCGAGGTTGATACAGGGTCTCGAGGGGCCCAGGCTGGCCTCCAACTCGCCACCCTCCCGCCCCAGCCTCCTGAGCGCTGGGACCCTAGGCGGCCTCACCCCGCCCAGCTTGCGACTGAGAAGATCTGAAAGCTGTCTCTGTGGTGCAAATGTACAGGCTTTCCCGTCCTGACTCCCTACCCAAAACAGTGCCACCGCTCCTTAGTGGCATGTGACTCGCGCCAGGTGTTCTACACCTGAATGGAAAGAGAGTTTCATGTCTGTGGAACCAGGCGCAGTGGCGCACGCCTGTCATCCCAGCGGCTTGGGAGGCGGAGGCAGGAGGACTGCAAGTTCGAGACCAGAGGCGGTCTGCGTAACTTAGTGAGACCCTATCTCAAAAAGTAAAAAAATGGGCTGGGGGCGCAGCTCAGTGGTCCAGCACTTGCAGAGCATGCAGGCGTGAGGCCCTGGGTTCGACCCCCAGTACTGAAAAAAAAAAAAAGGGACTTTCACGTCTGTGGAAAATGGGCACCTTTTACAGACCATTGTGGATCTTGGTATCTACGGGGGTCCTGGAACCAAACCCTGCCGATATCAGGGGATGACTGTACAGCAGGAGAGCATTCCTTAGCTCTGTTGTGAGCGGTGGACCACAGGGCACACAGTAGGTCCGCAGTGGCTGGTGGCCGCCACCCTATTCTCCAACACGGTGTGGGAATCGAACTTGGGATTCCAAGTTCACGTCCTGGCTCCACCCCTTGCCTTATCTTGAGCAGGTCGCCCCCGCCCACTCCTCCACCAGCCGGGAAGGAGAGAGCCCGCCCCACGCCTGCCCAAGTGGCCCAGAGGATCAAGGGGGGAAGGCAGTTCCGGGGCCTGCGTGGCCATGAACCCTCTGGACTGAGGGAGCCCACAGTGCAATGGCCAGGGAACAAAAACGCCGGGCCTGAGGCCCGAGGTGCCCCTGTGCCCTGGCGGCCCTTTGTGGCTCGGCCCCTTTCTCGGGGGCTCCCTCCCGCTGTCGGCCTCCTGGGTGGGCTGGGCCCGAGGGCGGAGCCGCGGACTTACGCGGGGTACTCGGGCACTCGGTCCTTGCAGGCGGGCAGCTCGGCCACGTACTCATTGTAGAGCCACTTGACCTTGAAGTGCAGGTTCATGTAGTCTGCGCTCTTGCACAGGCGGTGCTTGTCGTGCTCTGAGGGGAGTGCGGGGCTCAGCAGCGGGGCCCGGGAACCCTGCTCACCCAAAAGGCTTCCCGCTCCAGGGCGCCTGGGAGGGGCGGGGCCAGGCTGGGCCCGCGGTGGGCGCTCACCTTCCATGGCGTACTTCATGTCTTGAGCAAACAGATTCCACATCACCTCAGCGCTGATCTTCCCCACATTCAGCTCTTGGGGGAACCTGGCAAAGGTCAGGGGGGCAGAAAGAAGCCGGGGGCGTGGGTGAGCGGCGGCCTTCCCCGTGCTGGGGGGCAGTGTGGGGCAGAGAGGGGGATTGGCTTCTAAGTCCCTCATGGCGGCTGACTCGCCGAGGAACTGCGCGAAGGCCCTGCTTCTCCTTCAGCCTCCACATGCGGACACATTCACCCACCCTGCGCCCCTCGTCCTGCGCGCTCCATCACCCGCACACCATCTGTCTGTTCAGCCACCTACCCACCACCCACCCATCCACCTAACTGTCCATCCACGCCCCTCCACCTACCCACCACCCACCCATCCACCTAACTGTCCATTCACCCCCTCCACCTACCCACCACCCACCCATCCACCTATCTGCCCACCCATCTACTCACCCATCAAGCATCCACCCATCCAGTCATCCCCCAACCCCCTTCGCCTATCCATCCGTCCACCCATCCACGTATTCATCCATCTACCCACTCATCCACCCATCCACTCATCCACCCACCTATCCATCCATCCATCCATTCATCCACCTACCCATTCACCCATCCACCCATCCATCCATCATCCACCCAGCCACCCAGCCATTCATCCAACCCCCAACCCCCTCCACCTATCCATCCATTTACCCACTCATTTGCCCATCCACCCATCCATCAATTTATTCACCCATCCACCCACCCGTCCATGTACTCCCCAACCCCCTCCCATCAAGCCATCCACCACTCATCCACCCATCCACCCACCCGTCCATCCACCCGCGGGCCCATCCAGAGGCCGAGGCCCGCGGGCCCCGCACTCACTGGTTGAGGCAGGGCGTGTAGGAGTTCTTGTCCTCCTCGATGATGGACACGATGAGCGTGATCAGCTTGGACCAGAAGTCGAGGTTCTTGATGCTGGGGCCCTGCTCCTCGGGGGGTACCTCCCCCTTCTTGGCCTGAAAGGGGCGGGGAGGATGCTGGTTACAATGGGTGCAGGGACGGGCAGCCCAGCAGCTCCCCGCGTGGGGTGGGGGAGGGCAGGAAGCCAAGAAAGGGCCCTGTTGACGTGGGTGCGCTTCAGGCAGGAGGGCCAGGTTCCTTGGGAAGGGGGGCAGCTGGGACGGGGCGAGTGCCCGCCGGATGTCCCCGTTGCCTTCTGTGCCACGCGGGCGGGCGCTCACCGGGTCTGTCTGGTACTCGCGGCTGTACAGCTCGTGACAGTTGTTGAAGATGTACTCGTAGGTGGAGTTGAGGCAGGCTTTCACACAGTCCTTCACCACCTGGCTGGCTCGGGGCGGGCTCTGCAGCTCCTGGACCTGAAAGCGGGTGGACAGGCGTGGGGCGGCGCGGCTCCGAGCCACCCTGGGGTTAACGTTAGGACAATGTTGCAGCCGTGGGCAGGCAGAAGGCCAGAACCACAGGGAGCGAGCACCTCGCCCCCGTGAGGATGGCTAGCGAAAACACAGGCCGGGGTGTTGATGGGTGGTGGAGCACCCGCTGAGCATGCGCCAGGCCCTGGGCTCCAGCGCTAACCCTGGGCTCCAGCGCTAGCACCGCAAAAAACAAAAAACAAAAACAAAAACAAAAAAACAACAAAAAAACAAACAAAAAAAGGAAATAACAACATATTCCCAAATCTATTCTGCACCCAAATCTACTCAGGGTTGGTGACTCTTTAGGTGGAAAAAAGTTCACAATTCTTTTTTTTTTTTTTTTTTTTTTTGTGGTACTGGGGGTTGAACCCAGGCCTCTCATTTGCATGCTCTGCAAGTGCTGGACCACTGAGCTGCACCCCCAGCCCTTTTTTTTTTTTTTTTTAACTTTTTTTGCGACAGGGTCTCACTAAGTTATGCAGACTACCCTACCTCTGGTGTCGAACTTGCAATCCTCCTGCCTCCGCCTCCCAAGCCGCTGGGATTACAGGCAAGCGCCACAGTGCCCGGGAAAAGTTCACAATTCTAACTCGCTCCTTTCCTTCAACCACTCCTTGTGCATAGCGCAACCGAATAAATGTGATTGGGAAGGATGGGGGACACTGGGAACGTTTCCATTATGAGTGATGATAAATGTGATGGGTAATTGTAGGTGCTGTCGAGTTGGTGTCCGACTCATAGCAACCCTATGTATATCAGGTGAAACACTATTGTCAGTGCTTCTCTGCTGTTCATAGAGTTTCCAATGTCTGATTGATTTTTGGGAAGGGGTTGCCAGGTCCTTCTCCCAAGCCTACAGCACCTGGTGTTCCCAGGCGGTCTCCCATCCAAGTACTAACCAGGCCGACCCTGCTTAGCTTCCGAGATCTGACGGGATCAGATGCCACAGGGGTACGGCTGCAGGCTGATGGATAATAGGCAAATTATAATAATGATAACAATAAGTAACATAATAAATTATTGGAGTGTGTTGTTTTTGCGATGTGTACACCAGTTCTATAATTTTTCCCGAAACCGGTTCTTGACTGTGAAAGTAATCCACATGCAATTTTAAGTCACATCTGATTTTTTGGTCCTCCAAAACTGTGGAAAGGGTACAGAATAGATTTGAGAATGTGCAGAGAATGTGCACACTGTTGGTGGGAATGTGAATTAGCACAGCCATTATAGAAAACATTATGGAGGTTCCTCCATATGTAAAAACAGAACTTTCATATGATCCGTCCATATCACTCCTGGGTGTGCCTAATGAAATCTACAAATGGAAGAGACAGCTCCATCCCGTGTTCACCCCAGCATTACACACAATAGCCAAGAAAAGGAAACAATGTAAGTGCCCATCATCTGATGAATAAACAAAGAAAGTGTGGGGTGCATATATGATGGAATACTATTCAACTCTGAAAAAGGAAAATCCTGTCATTTGCAACAACATGGATGGAACTGGAGATCATTATGGTAAGTGAAATAAGCCAGGTACAGAAAGACAAGTAATATATGATTTCACTCATATGTGAAATCTAAAAAAGTTGATCTCATAGAAGTTGAGAGTGGAATGGTGGGGAACAGAGATTGGAGAAAATGAAGTGGGAGTGGTTTGGGGAAATTTTGGTCCACGGGTTCTAAGTAACAGATAAGACTAAGAAGCTCCGTGGTGCTCTTTCCCAGTAGGGTGACTGCCGGGAATAGCAGTGTACTGTACATTTCGAAAAGCTGGAATAAGAGATTTTGAAAGTTAAGAAAGGATAAATTTCATTTTTTTGGTGGTACTGGGGCTCGGACCCAGGTCTTCACGCATGCTAGGGAAACACTCTACCACTGAGCCACACCCCAGCCCCTTTCTAGCTTTTGAATCAGGATCTCACTAAGTTATGCAGGCTGCCTCTGGCTTTCAACTGCGATCCTCCTGCCTCAGCTGCCTGAGCTACTGGGATTATAGGTTTACACCACGGCACCCCACAAGAAGCAGACATATTTGAGAAGACAGCTAGGCTTGATCTGATTTAAACATTACACGACGTATACATGCGTCAAAATGTGACACGGTGCCCCACTAATGGGTACAATTTTTACGTTTTTATAAAAATACAAAATAAAGCCCAGGCATTGTTGCCACATCTGTCATCTCAGCCCCCAGGAGGCTGAGGCGGGAGCATGAAGAATTCCAGGTCAGCCTGGGTCTCGCGAGACCCTGTCTCAACCTCGCGAGATCTCCTCTCCAAGTGGGGGAGGAGCCAGGCATGGTGGCCACGCCCATTATCCCAGCGCTCGGGAGGCTGAGGCAGGAGGATGGCGGGCTCCAGGCCAGCTTAGGCTGCATAGTGAGACCCTCTCACAACAAGAAACACAAGGCGGTGGCAGATGAATGGGCAGGAAGACCTTGTGCAAGACAGACGCTACTTGCTCTGGGAGCCGGGGCCCGGCAGAGCCCTTCGGGCAGAGCCCAGGGGACGCGATCCCCTCCCCTACCTTCATCCGGAAGAAGGTGATGCTGGTGAGGAGGTCCACGGTGGATTTGAGGTCCTGGAGTCTCTCTGGGCTGCTGGCTGGGAAGTTATTCTTTTGGAAGCGAGAAGAATGGTGGGATTATGAAAGAAAGCTGGGGGAGAACGGGAGACAGTGTTTTGGGGGGGACATGAGAGTCCCCAGGAGTCAGGAGGTGGGCTGGGGGGCGCTCCACGTGGCCACCTGGAAGAACTGGGGGGCGGCTCAGAAGGTGCCAAGCACGCGGGGGCAGGTGCCCTCCGAACATGTAAAAGGCATCCAGAGGAGCAAGTGTGTTAAAAATGGTTCCCCGTGCTGACGCCTTTTGGGGACTGTCCCGGCACCCCAGTCCCTGGGGGCAGCGGATCCTCCCACCCGCGCTTCTCACCCGGTACATGGAGAGGTCAATCCGCAGGGAGTTATGGAGTTGGTCCAGAAGCTTCACAAAGCGCTCTTTCTGAGGAGGCAGGGGAGTGGGGGGGACCCATGGAGGCGATCATGTGACATAACGCACGGTGGCCCCCCCTATTGGCCGAGCACACCCCACCCATCACGGACCTGAGCCCTCCCACCGCCCATTTCCATTCCACAACCTTCCACACGGGGGCGCACTGAGGCGCAGAGCAGGGCAGTGACCGGCCCAAAGTCACACAGCAAGTCGGGGCTGGATTAGGGACCCACGAGCCCCCAGCCGTGTGAGCAGCCGTGGGGGCCCTCGCATGGCACCCAGCACCATCCTGGGACTGACCCCGAAGTTGGAGGCAGCGAAGCGGTCGGAGGCAGACACGTTGGTGGAGGCGGTGGTGTGCGCGTAGTAGGCGTTGATGTTGGCCAGCAGGGTGCTCATGACGGCGGGCACCCCGGGGCACATGTACTTGGAGGAGAGGCAGGCAAAGTGGCTGGCGGGAGGGAGGGACGACGGAGGGGACGCGCTGGGACAGGGCCCAGGATGCCGGGGACCCCCCAGGGCCTCCACCCCAGCACCTGGAGCCGCCCCCTTCCCCTAACCAGTTCCTTTCCCTCTGTCTGTCCCGGGAGCTTCTCCCTAACTCCTGCCTCCATCCTTCTTTCTTTTTCTACGTTTTTCTTCCTTTGTATTTGAAAAAGTCCTCGCTATGGGGCCCAGGCTGGCCTGGAGCTCACGATCCCCCTGCCTCCGCCCTGGGTTGCTGGAAGCACAGGCGGGAGCCTTTTTTTTTTTTTTTTTTTAATTCCTGAGGTTGAGACAAAGTCTCCTAAGGTTGGAAGTGGGTCTTGCGAGATCGAGACAGGGCCTCAGGAGGTTGAAACAGGGTCTTGCGAGGCGCAAGATGAGTTGGAACCTTTCATCCTCCGCCTCAGCCTCCTGAGTGCTGGGATCCCGGGTGTGGTCAACGCGCCCGGCTCCGCCCCGACCTGGAGACGAGATCTCGCGAGGTTGAGACAGGGTCTCGCGACACCAGGCTGCCCTGGAACTTGCCATCCTCCCGCCTCAGCCTCCTGAGAGCGCTGGGATCGCAGGCGTGGCAAATGCGCCCTACTCCGCCCCCACCTGGAGCCGAGATCTTGAGAGGTTGAGACAGGGTCTCGTGAGACCCAGGCTGGCCTTGAACTCGCCATCCTCCCGCCTCAGCCTAGCTGGGATCCGACTGCGTCTCTCTATCTGAGTTGCCCTGTTTTGCTTATAACTCTGGCTGGCTGTCCTGGTCCTCAGCCGCCAACGACAGCTCTGCGCTAATCTCCCAGGGAAGGTCAGAGCCTCCTCCTCCCGGGGACCCCGCCGCAGCTCACGTCATGGCTTGGTAGATGGACTCCACGCCGTAGCGCATGGCGAACTCGTCCACGATCTCCTGGGCCGTCTCGTCGTAATAAACCTTCCAGGCGTCGTCCCCCTTGGCGTCCGGGATCTTCACGACGCCGTTGTTCTGCACGTCCGTCACGAAGTGGAACAGGTTCTGCGGCCACAGGGAGGAGGTGCCCTCAGGGCAGGCGGGGGGGTGGGGTGTAGGCGGGATCAGAGTCCCCAGGGTCTGGGGCAGCTCACAACATCCATCCCGCAGTGTGTGCGTTCGTGATTTATCTAGTCTGCCGTCCACCCACTCACCCGCCCATCCGACTACCCCAAATGCCCCCTGTGTCCTCACCCATGCCTTCAATAATTCAACCACATGTGTCCGCACCGTCCATCCCTCCCCCTCCTCCCCCAGCCACGGTCCTCCACCACGCACCCTTCTGTCCATTCATCCAACCCGCATCCACCTACCTACCCAGATACCTACGCGCCTGCCCATCCATCCATCTGCCTGTCTGTCCATCCACCCATATGTCCACCTATCCCTCCAACTGCTGAAAAGGTCACCTACCTACCCAGTCATCCTTCTAATAATGCAATCACATATCGATTTATTCCAACCACTCTGCGCCATAAATCATCCACTGGGTAACTCAACCACCCTTCCACCCACCTGTCAATTCACCTGTCCATTATCCACCTTTCTACCCAACCACCCACCTACCCCTCTATGCAATGACTCCCAAATCTACCCATCCGTTTGCCTATACTTCAGACAGTAATTCATCTACACATCCGCCCATCATTCACGTAGCTGTGCAGTTGCCCAGCAACTCAGCTGTCTACCTATGCAGGTGCTCGCCCTTGCTCCGCCCACTCACTGATCCACCTGTCACTCTCTTTCATTCAAACGCTCATTCATTGACCAGCATTCACTCCACAAACTAAGTCCTGCGGTTAGAGCTCCCTCCAGGAACCCCAAGCACCCGGAGGACACAGACTGGTAGGAAAGCTCAACCTGAGCGTTCGGTTCTGGGACTTCCGGGACGGAAGGCCTTGGAGTTGAATAGTGAGCGCTGTCCTGCAGGTCAGGGAGGGCTTCCCAGAGGAGGGGGCCCTGGGGCTGGGCCTTGATGGATGGAGAGGAGTTTTCCAGGGACAGAGAATGGCATGAGGGACAGGCTCCCAGGCACAGGAGAGCATGAGCAGCGTGGCTGGGAATAGGGAGCGGAGCAGCGACGGCAGGCGGCACGGGAGATCACCGGAAGCTTCTTGCGGCACGCGGCTTACCTCGTGCAGACAGGTGTACTGGACGTGGTAGGGGGCCACCTTCTCCTCGCCCTTGATCTCTACGCTGATGTGCAGCCGGATGGCGCCCGACACGGCGGATTTGTCTGTCCTCTTGTCTGCAGGGCAGAGAGGGACGGCAGCGTCAGAAGGTCCCGGGGCAGCCCTGGGCTCCTTTAATGTCTGCGCCACTCTAGCTCTCCCCACTCCTCAGAACTAAGGCCTGGGGGCCTCTTCAGCTGGGCTCCCCACGTGGGCTGGACCTCCCCGGCCCCATCTCTGCCTTCAGACAGGGCCCTGGCCTTGAGTCGTCGCTGAGTTCATGGGGCTGTGCCTCCCCCATTAGACAAGCAGTGTGTGGCCCGCTCCCCCCCCCCAAGCTCCCAGGCCCTGCCTCCGCGGTCAGATTGTGCTCCCCAGAATCGACTCCTCTTCACACACAGTGTCTGGGCCTCTCTCCTCAGACTAGGATTCTCAGGGTCCTGCCTCCCCCATCGGAATGGGATTCAAACATCCCTTCTCGCTTTCTAAACCAAACTGAGTTCTACCCAGGTGAGGGTGCTTTCAGCCCCCACCAAATTGGCTCAAAGACTCTGCCTCCCCCATCAGACTGGGGCTCACACACCCTGCTTCCCCCATCAGACTGGGGCTCACACACCCTGCTTCCCCATCAGGCTGGGGCTCACAGACCCTGCCTCCTCCATCAGACTGGGGCTCACACACCCTGCCTCCTCCATCAGGCTGGGGCTCACAGACCCTGCCTCCCCATCAGGC
>VMDO01038554.1:0-13370 GCA_007922755.1 Pedetes capensis
ATAATTGTGTTTCACCTGTTGTATGTAGGGTCACTATGAGTCAGATACCAACTTGATGGCACCTAACAACAACAACAACAACAACAAAATACTCATAAAAAACCAACAAGGGCACAATGGGGCACAAGGGAAGTCAAGGGCAGAGTGACGTTTGTTACTTTTTTAAACATACTTTGCGCATAATATCTGAAATGTAATCTTCTTATGGACAGAGGATGTATACAGTTATCAGCATCACACAGCAGGCATGCAGCAAGTGCTACATATGAAATATGAACTATGTTGCCCCTTTGGAAGACTGGTGTCCAAAAATGAAATTATATGAACACATACAATCTACACATCTGCCTTGTCTGTCAGCTTGTCATGCTGTGGGGTGTTGCATGTCGCTGTGATGCTGACAGCTATCCCACCAGTATTTCAGGTGCCAGCAGGGCCACCCATGGTGGACAGGTTTCAGCTGAGCTTCCAGACTAAGACTGGAGAAGGACCCAGCAGCCCACTCCCCAAACAATTAGCCATTGAAGCCCTATGAATAGCAGAGAAGCACTGTCAGATAGAGTGCCAGAAAATGAGATGCCCCCAGGCTGGATGGCATTCAAAAAATGACTGGGGAAGAGTTGTCTTCTCAAAGCAGAGTCAATGTTCACGATGAGAATGGAGTACATCCTGAGACCTCCTTTTGCTGATGTTGCACAACTCAAAATGAGAAGAAACACAGTGGCTGCAACAACGGGCTCAAACATAAAAACCTGTGTGCATTGCGTAGTATTGGGTAGTGTGCGCTTCCCCGGTACCTAGAGTGGCTGTGATCTGGATCTGACTCAAGGGCCCCCGCCAACAGTCTACCCGTACATCCTTATCTTTTTTCCGATGTTCATATCCTATTCAAAGGGAAGCTCTCTTCGATGAGAAATGGCACCGGGATCATTTTGATGCCCTTCCTCCATCATAGGCCCTCATGGATGAAATAAACACAGGAATGAATGCAATACAGAAATTAGCAGTTTCTTTCTCATTCAAAGTCACGAATAGTTTTGGGTTTGAATAGGAAGAGCCAACATGGCCCACGCCTCCCCCACTGCGGGAGAAACGGCTCGGGCAGCTTTGAGCACAGACAAGAGAAAACATTAACCGTTCTTTCCTTTCCTTTGACGTTTCTGATTTCTAGGCTTCCTTTTGCAAAAGCAAGCCCCTCTCTAAATAAAAGTACCAACCTTTGCCTGGGATTTCTGTGCTCCCCAGACTAAAATGAATTCCAGCAAATACACGATGGGAAAATAAAAACAATTTATTTCCTTTAGAAAAATGTATCAAACGCCTACAATAAATAACCGTAGAGGCTTCCAAGATAAACTGCCAAGTTCTAGAGGAAATTTTGGGCAGAAAGCATCAAAATTATTTACCTTAGACTTTCATGTAGCTATCATTCTCTCCCTGCAGCCATGCCACTGTGGCATCCGATCCTGTCAGATCTCAGAAGCTAAGCAGGGTCGGGCCTGGTTAGTACTTGGATGGGAGACCACCTGGGAACACCAGGTGCTGCAGGCTTGGGAGATGGACCTGGCAACCCACTCTCAAAAATCAATCGGCCATCGAAAACCCTATGAATAGCAGAGAAGCACTAACAATAGTGCTTCACCTGTTGTACACAGGGTCGCTGTGAGTTGGACACTGACTCAACGTCACCTAACTACAACATCTTTCTCTGAGTAAGCAGTATTTCTTCCCCTCGTGTTTCTCTAATTTGGACATGAAAGGTATCAGTCAGATAAACAACAAAGGCAACTTGAACAGGTAATTTTCAGCAGCTCCAGCTCATGCTAGTTCTTAACTGAGTCACTCCACAAGGAGCTGTGACATTTACTTCTTGGGGCTCTTTATTGTCCACCAGACCTGTGGACAAGCCATCTCATCCCTCCTGTGGCTCTTAATAGAGATAAAGGCAAGAAACCAAAACTAAATTATTCTCCAAATATATGGAAGCTAAGACTGAAGGACATGACTTTATCCCCTGACCATCTCCGTGCCACTGGGTTATTCTTATTGTGATCCAATCTGGAGGTGTGGATAATGTCTGCCAGAGAAAAGGAAAAACTCCAGAACAGCGATTGCTTCATCTGACACCGTGGTAAATTCTCTTATACGAGGATGTAAAACTGTGCACAGCCTTATACTATATCTTTCTCTCTAAAAGATAAAAAGAAAGGAATCCATCTAGCTGTAGTCCCAAGGCATACATAATAGAAGAGATCTGCATTTTTATCACATCTGAAACAAATTATTCGGGCTGTGCTTTGTCTTCGCAGAGTCTTTTCTTACCAAATGCATGCACTGAATTACCACGCAGCACTCATACGTTTGCACAAATAAAATAATAATTAAAAATAAAATGTAAAAGGAATGCCTCACTCCTTTCTTCCAATACATGTAAAAACACAAGAAATGACAAAATTGTCTTCTATAGGAAAGTTCACAACACAGTTCCGTCCCTGTCCTGGCTGCTGAGGGGGCAGCTCTCCTTTTTAATGTGTCAATGTTTCGGTATTTGGAGTTTCGGATGAGAGGTCTAGAATATGGGAGAAAAGACTCCGGGCTTGCTCTGACTGGCTTGGGAAACAGCAAAGAGCACCACCCACCCCAGCGCTGGCCAGATCTCCTCTCGGTGGACCAGTTGGCAGGCCGAGCGCCTTCCTAAAGCACTGGGGCCTCCCCGCCCAATGGCCCACTGCAGGGACAGAGCCTGGGCTCTGCGTTCTCACCCTGGGCCAGCACAGGGCGAGCTCAGGTGTGGAGACGTCGAGCCCCGGAGGGGAGGACCGAGGTGCATTTTGGGGGATGGGAAGGCACTGGCCAGAGATGCAAGCTGGGCGTCCCTGACTCAAATGCGCAGGCCCAGAGGTCTTCCAGACTTGGGGTCTCCGTCTGCTTGTTCGTCTCTTTGTCTTGTTGGTTTATTGGTTTCTTTCTGTGACCCTGGAATATTTGCATACACTTGAGGAGATATTTGGGGGTGGGATGTATGCCCAAACATGTCCTTCATTTCTCTCATATGCGCCTTCCGCGCATAGCCCGGAAGTAATTTTACACAATGTTTTCAACGCCCGGCATTTTGGTGGGGACTCCTTTCGCGAGGTCAGGCGTGGACTCTTCCCTTGTGGTAGCATGTCTGCGCTCAGAACGTTGCAGATTTTGGAGCATCTCAGGTTTTTGAGTTTTGGATTAAAGATGCTCACCTTGTAATAGGAACCCTCGCTTTAGGTAGCTTTGCTTTAAAATAATGGCTGCAGCCTTAACCAAACAAATCAGGACAAATATGCCCAGTCACCAGGAAAAGCATGTACGCCTTCTAAACGCCGCTCTCTGCTTTAGACACAAACACCTAAAATGATAGCCGATAGGGCTCAGGCTAAAGAAGAAACCATATCCACTCACGGATCTGCTTTTGTGCAGCCTTTTCATCAGTTTGCATCTTGTACCCAGAAAAGCAATGTGGCGACCTCCTCCCTCCTCTGTTGGTCAGTGGTGATCGCGGACAACCTGGCTCTCCTGCAGCTGCAAAGGACTGTGCATAGCTCAGAGACCCTTCGCATGCAGCTTTAGAGTTAGACACCCTAGAGCCTGATACATTTTTTTCCAAAGTAAAAATGCAGCATAATAAGGAAATTGGGTTACCTTAAAACATTTAGCATCAAACTCCAGTAAGTGAAGGAGTTGGAATCTGTCACTGCAGCCAATTCCACAGGAAAAAGCCAGACGAATGGTAAAATCAATGCCTGTGTGGGAGTCATCAGTGGCTGGAGTGTCTGGATAACCCCGCATCCTGGCTTCTCCAGAGACAGGGCCATCCAAGGGGATCTTGGGGAGCCTAAGTGACCCAGATCAGAGCCTGGCAGTGGCAGGGACACTTACACGGAGATGCTGATAAGGTGCTGGGGCCTGAGTGTGAACTACAGTTGTTGTTGTTAGGTGCTGTCAAGTCAGTGTCTGACTCATAGTGACCCTGTGTACAGCAGGTGAAACACTATTGTCAGTGCTTCTCTGCTGTTCGTAGGGTTTTCAATGGCTGGTTGATTTTTGGGAGTGGGTTGCCAGGTCCTTCTCCCAAGCCTCCAGCACCTGGTGTTCCCAGGTATTCTCCCATCCAAGGACTAACCAGGCCCGACCCTGCTTAGCTTCTGAGATCTGAAGGGATCAGATGCCACAGGGTTATGGCTATAAGTGTACGAACTACAGGAAGGGTTAGAATTCCAGGGAGCTCAGGATTAGGGAACCCAATGCTTTGTGGGGTTTCCTTCAAAGACCCCACTAGTATTCACAGTAAAATCCAAGAATGAGTCAGTCCTGACCTTGGAGTGGGGCAGTGGGGGAGAGGCAGGTTGAAGTAATCGGTGTCATCATTGTGAATTGGGCCCACAGACATCTCTGTAACAACTCTTTAGGGTAACGCTGCACAGGCGGAGCCATGGCGCAGGGGTGGAGGTCCTTCCTCCCTCTCCAGCCCTTTCAGCCTCCCTGCACCACAAGAGGAGGCAAGAAGCTAGTCACAGGCGCTAGGCTTCCAGTAAACAGATGGGACACTGCAGCCAGGGATAGAAAGGAGGTGGGGGCAGGGAGCAGGGGAAGCAATGCTGAGACTGCCACTGCCCTGGCACGGGCCCTCGGAAGCCCTGAGGGTTGGCTGGAAGACCATACAAAGGCCCTCTCTACTCATATTGTGCCATTTTGCAAGCATGAGTCCAGTATAAAAGCAGTGGGCTGCTGTGGAAATTGCTGCAAAAAACAGACATTCTCTGAGAAGCAGCAATTAGGAAGCCCAAGAGTCAAGGGGGAGATAAAACGAGGCCATTGCAGAAATTGGGAGCATTTGGCATCTATACAACACTGAACAGTAAACACAGCCCAGCTCCCAGCCAAATGAATACAAATGTTGGTGCAAAGGCCTGTTTAACTCAGTTCCTCTGATCTCATACACTTGTCTGGCTCTCCACAAAAGAATCAAGAAGGAGCCAGGCATAGTGGTGCACGCCTGTCATCCTGGCAACTGGGGAGGCCGAGGGAGGAGGATTGCAAGTTCGAGGCCAGAGGTCGTCTGCGTAATTTAGCAAGACCCTGTCTCAAAAAGTTAAAAAGTGGCCTGGGAATGCAGGTCAGTGGTACAGCACTTGCAAAGCTTATAAGCACGAGGCCCTGGGTTCAACCCCAGTACCCCCCCCCAAAAAAAGAATCAAAAGCAATGCCCAAAGATAAGAAAAAGTGCATTCTGAAAAGAGAATGTTAACATCAGAATCAGATTCAGATGTGACACAGATTTGGAATCATGAGTCATGCAATTTAAACTAACTATAATTGATATGTTAAGGGGTCTAATACTAAATAGGAAAACGTACTCCAGAGAGGTAGAAACTCCAAAAGGAATGAAATGGAAATGCTCAGAGCCAAAACCGCTGTAACATACATAAGGAGTGTCATGTGGGGTTCATTAATAAGCTGAACTCAGCCAAGGAAAGAAGCAGAGAGCAGGAAGGTAGATCAATAGAAACTTCCCACACTGAAAAAGAGAGAGAGAAAGATTTGCAAATAAGCATGGCAGAATACCCAGGAATTACAAGCCAACTTCAACAGGTGTAAGAGAGATGTAATTGAAACACAAGGAAAAGATAACAGAGAGCAGACCAGAAAAAATATTTAATATGAGGGGGTGTCAAGAACTTCTTATCCTTGACAGACACCACATAGATCCAGGAAACCCAAGAATATTGTGCAGAATAGAAGGAAAAAAAGAAAGAAAGAAAGAAAGAAAGAAAAACCAGAAAAAGAAAAAGAAAAAACAGGGCATATCCTATTCAAACTACAGATAATCAAAGGAAGAGATAAATCTTAAAATCAGTTGGAGGTTGGCAGTGATGGACGCTATCATTATAGATGAACAGGAATAAGAATCACAGCTGACTTCTGATAAACTTTGCAAACAGTAGAAGGTGGCGTGAACTATTTAAGTTATTGGAGGAAAAAGGAAACACCATGGTAGAATTCCATGCACTGAAAGTTATCCCTCCAAGGTGAGGAACAAATTAATACGTTCTCAAACAGAAATGAAAGCATTTCACTGCCACAATAGCTCCTTTGCAAGAAGCATTAAAAGACGTGCTTCAAGCAAAATAAAAATGACTGAGGCTGGGAACGCAGACATTGAAAATGAAAAAGAGAAGAGCATTGGAGTAGAAATAAATGAAAAAAATGTTTAAAAAAAATTCTTAACGACCTGAAAGTTTGCTTAAAGTGAAGATAATAATCCATTGGGTGACTGTAATATAAACAAACAAGGTGTATGACATCAATCTCTTAGGGGCAGAGGTGCGGAAGTGGGGTACTCTGTTATGAATAGCTGTAGTGTGCTTGAAATGATATACAGCATTATTATTGGAAAGTGTGCTTCAGTAAGTTTAAAATGCGTATTACAAACTCCGGGACTACCAGCAATATTTCTTTAACATTTAACTGGCACAGAAAGAAAACAGATAATACAGACTCAGAGAAAGTACTAAAATAAAACCAAATGAGGTAGATAAAGGGGGTAATAAAAGAATGAAAAATCAATTCATCAAAAAGACTACAGTTACCCTGGTGTGGTGGCACATGCCTGTGGTCCCAGGCTGGGAAGGCTAAGGCAGGAGGATCATGAATTCGAGGCCAGCTGACACTACACATTGAGTTGATGGCCAGCCCAGGCTTTGTACCAAGACCCGATGTAGCAAGTTACATACTAGATGAAGATCCAACCATATCAATAATCACTTTAATAGTGAATGGTCTAATTATATCAAGTATGAAAGAGATATCGTCACAGTAGATATTTTTTCCTTTTTTTGGAGGCCATGGGGACTGAGCTTGGTGCTCATGCATACTAGACAAGCATTCTTCCACTGAGCTACACCCCCCATACCCTTTTCAAAGATTCGTACTTTGAGACAGGGTCTTGCTATGGAGCTCAGGCTGTGAGATAAGTTTAACAAGCAGGGTTGAAAGTGGGGGGCATCAAGCTCTAACAATTATAGGCTAAAGGAAACATGTTTTAGTTTCGACAAAAAACTTTGTTTCAAACTTTATGATTTTCATTTTTCCTCAACAATAGCACCATAAGCACTACAAGGCACGTACATTTAAGAAAATCACTTTGGGAGTTAGGGGCACCAAGCAAGCAATGTGGGAGGTAACAGAAGATTCTAACTATATGACAAATGTCTGCAGGGATATGGAGGATAAATGTCTTAACCTCAAGTAAATTTGGATAAGGGTAGTGTCTGTGCATGAAAAGGAAAGGGACAGATGCTTAACACCGTGCCTTAGCTGACAAAGCTCTTTCCACGTGGGTGTGGGTTAATGATCTGAAATGACCATTACGTGTACGTTAGAGCTGGACAGTCGCCCAAAAGGTGGTGGATGCCAGGTCAGATTTCTAACCACTGGAGAGAGAGTTTATAGATCAGAAAAGGGAGGAGGTTATGATGATGCGTGTTGCAGCTGATCAGAACTGAAGAACAGGGTGGGACACGTGTTTAGCATAATATAGGTATAAACGTATTTACAGATATGTGAGTGGACACTGGTTTCTATATACACATCAAATTTCTTACTCTGTCAGCTTAGAGTGAGCTTAGAAACAACTACACCCCAGTATCAATGAGCACACTTTGAGCTCAGATCTTGATTTCTAATACTGTTCTGTAATAAAAGCAACCAGGAACCAGGAGCCTTTGGGATGTCCCTACTTCCAGGATTGGGGCAAGAATTACAGTAGATGAACTTGGAGTATCTTGTACTGCCAGAAAGAATTGAACAGAGTATTCAAAGAAAATAGCCTTGGTTAGCCAAAGAGGCAAAGGGGTTAAGTGAAAGTTCCCCCAGGCCAAAGCTGAAATAATTTGAGAAACAAAATAAGTTGTTGTTGTTGTTGTTGTTGTTGTTGTTGTTGTTGTTGTTGTTAGGTGCTGTTGAGTCAGTGTCCAACTCATGATGTTGTTGTTGTTAGGTGCCTTCGAGTCAGTGTCTGACTCATAGAGACCCTGTGTACAACAGGTGAAACACTATTGTCAGTGCTTCTCTGTTATTCATAGGTGTCGGGAGCCATAGGCCCGACATGAGTTAAAAGGCAATGCCTGCATAAATGGCTACGTGACAGACATGACCATAGCAGGAAAATCTGCTACCTGTGGAATGAGGAAACAGCACATCAGAGGCTCTGTTGAACTTTGTTCCTTGATTGTCTCTTTAGTTACCATATTAACATGAGTATAGATCTGAACTTTGTTCCTTGATTGTCTCTTTAGGATTAATCTGTTGCTGGGGGCTAACTAAGCTGATTGTAAACCTTGACTGTTACAAAGTCCATTGCACTGCAGTTACCTTTGTGATCTATTTTTAGTATCTCCTTGAGTTACTATATAAGCATGAGTATAGAGAATAAAGTTTTGCTCAAGACCATCAGTCTTGGCCTCTTCGTCTCCTTCATCCTCGGCTCTCCCCTTCACCCGGCTGGACCGCGGCACATAGGGTTTTCAATGGCTGATTGTTTTTTGAGAATGGGCTGTCAGGTCCTTCTCTTATAAAAATAAATTAGTATTAGGTTAGAATCTAAAGTACAAAATAAATATTTATTAATACATACCAATATATCTAGAAGCCTAGATCCACAAATAAAGGTGGTAGAAGAGAAACTTTTCCCTTTTAGAAGAATTCCCACTCATTTATGTAGATACATTTCCCTCAAAGACATATCACACAACTCCCCAGATACTAAGTATGAACCACCCATAGTAACTTTTTTTAAAAAATGCATACCTCGGCATGAGAGGGGCATCTCCAGGGAAGAAGCCAGATAGACATGGCCTCAGTCTCCGCCAACACTGGTAAGTCACGTGGATGGTACGAGGTGGTGACAATTGTCCTTTCTATCAGTGATTTTCCTCTCAAAGCTGGCAGCCCCAGTGTAAGAGCAAGAGAAACACCCTACCATCTCCAACTACTGAAAAATGCTTGACCAGTACTTCCCCCAAACCTTGGGCTCATCATAAACCACACAGGTCTGAGGAACTGTCACAGGCAATGAGAATGTAAGGAGACCGGGCAACTCAAGGGAACGCAGGGCCACGGAAGGGGTCCGAGAAGAAAGAAAGGGCTGTAGATAAAAACGGCCGGGATCTGAATCATGTCAGGGGACGGAAGCAGAGGGATCACGAGTTCGAGGCCAGAGGCACCAGTACAACTTAGCAACACCCTAATTCAAGATAAAAAATAAAAACGCTGGGGTGCAGCTCAGTGGTAGAGCACTCACCCAGCATGCCTGAGGCCCTGGGTGCAACACCCAAGTATTGCAAAAAGAAAAAAATAAGGAAATCTGAATAAAGGGTGGACTTCAGCTAATCATGATCTATCAGTATTGCTTTATTAATTTTAATAAATGCGTGATACTAAATGTAATATAGTAACAATGTGGATGCTATGGTCTGGGTATGTGGGACTCAGAACTATCTTCACAGTGTTTCTGTAAATCTGAAAGCAGTCTACAGTTAAAAGGTTATTTGATTCTTTCTTTTTTAAACAGTGGTACATGTCACATTGGGCTGGAATTTAGCTCAGTTGGTAGAGCGCCACTCTGCAGTCTTTGAGGTCCCAAGTTCAACTCCCAGCACCGCAAAAACGGGAGAAGGATGTGGCAATCCACTCCCGAGGCAATCCCGAGACCATCAGCCTATGAGGGTCGCTATGAGTCGGACACGACTCGATGGCACCTAACAACAACAACAAGTCACATCACAGATAGGAGATCCGGGCACTAACTGTCATGCCAGATTTCACACATGACATTGTCATCCAAGCCTCTATGGTATATGTAGAGCAAGAACTCCAGCCCTGGTCTGCCCTTCCCCTGTTCTTCCCCCAAGTGCATCCTGGTTCTGCCACGTGGATAACAAACATCAGAGCCACATCACTGGGCTGGAGTTCTGTTACACGGTGTTTTCAACAAAGACTTTCAAGCAACTCCTGTGGGCGATGCTCTATTGCACAGAGTTCTGTGAACTTGGGGACCCACCTCTGCGTCAAGTGCTTTACTACCTGAGGGATTTGCACTGTGTCTTCTAGTCAGAAAACCTTAGACTTTCCAGAAGTGGTGAGGACCCTCCAGCCAGACCCTAATGCCCAACACAGGATCTCTTCAGCTCACTTTCTTGGCAAGCCTAGAAGGCAAAGTTCGGTGGCCTCTGGCTCTGACTTGACTCACCCAAGCAGAGAGGAGGGGTGCAGATCAGAGATCCCCAGGATCACCAGGGCTGGGGGGTCAACACAAGGCCTGTGAGGAAGGGTCCATGAGCTACATCTCCACTGCTGGACACCATATGGATTTTTAAAAATAGTATTCTGCTTGTTGTTGGGTGTTGTTGAATCGGATCTGACTCATAGCGACCCTCAGAGGGTTTCCATTGGCTGATTGTTTTGGGATTGCTTCGGGAGTGGATTGCCACACCCTTCACCCATTTTTGTCATGCTGGGATAGAACCCAGAGACTGCAGATCAGTGCTTTACCAACTGAGCTAAACCCAGCCCAGTATTCTACTAGGTCCATATTTATTACATCAAAACAAGTAATAATGTCAACCATTTCCAGTTTATACATCAAAAGAGGAACCCCATCAAACGTCACCATTTGGTTTGTTCACTCATACCATGTATATTACAAATTACAAGCTGTTTACAGTTTACAGTGTATTCTCGGGTGAAGCCAAATTTCATTTCTGCAGAGCAACTCACATTAACAATAAACCAGCATTGCTTGCCATCCCAATTTGCAATGGTGTCATATACCAAAAGGGCAAAATCGATTTGAGATATTATTGTTTGCGAAGCATCCCTCATTGAGGGATTTATTGTTCAGTGTTTTTCCTATCTGATTTTGTGTGTGTCTGATGTTTTAAAAGTCATGACAATAAAAATAGCAAGCACCTCACTCACAGCCCTGTGGTAGATTTACAGCCTTAACACTGACATTTATGCTTCCTTGGATTCTTCAATAGATTCCCGGCACACAAAAAGTTAGCAAAAGAGGAGAAATAGATTACATTCTTTGTTCTCAAATAATTATTTGCTTATTTCCTTAATTCATGACAATTTTTATGCCCTCCAGGCAGTTTTATGATGCCATAAATTTAAAAATTTACCATCAAGGAGGATATATCACCACACGCTCCTTTCAACTATTTTTTATGCTTGTGCAAGGAAACCAAATAGTTGGCTATGTGTGAAGCAATGTATATCAAATTTGATTTTACCTATTAGCTTGAGGAATCACTTGAACAGTGTAGTCTACGGACATGCAATTTATTATTATTCTGCATGGTGCTATTTATGCATATCTATGACTAGACAGAGTTAGATTTTTGGATAGACCAGAAGCAAGAAGACTTGACTTTCAAAGGTCAGGCAAATATGTGGAGTAGTGAGGTGGACGCCATTTTTCTAAGGAATACATAGGTAGCAATAACACATTAGGGCTGGGATTTAGCTCAGTGGGTAGAGCGCTGTGCTGCAGTCTCTGAGGTCCCGAGTTCAATTCCCAGCACCAGAAAAATGGGAGAAGGACCTGGCAATCCACTCCCAAGGCAATCCTGAAACAGTCAGCCATTGAAAACCCTATGAGGGTCGCTATGAGTCAGATACCGACTCGACGGCACCTAACAACAACCACAACAGTAACACATTATTTATCAAAATAACTCATCTGACGTCACGTCACAGAGGTTATATTGGTAGAAAACTTGGGTGATCGAACTTTTATCTGTATGAGCATCTGGCCCGCTGTCTGTGGTATGGTGAAACTCTGCCCACCAGAATTGAGACTGCAGGTGTAAGTCAAATGTGGATCGAATACCAGGCTATGTTCTAGAGGAGTGTACTGATTTACATTACCATAAAATTGACCTCTACACATCTAATTATTTGATACTGTCAAATGATGTAACTGCTAATCTGATGTTTAAAATGGCAGCTTAGTTTCACTGTCATTTATATTTCCTATTTTCATGAGACTGAACTTATTTTTGGTGTCAATGTTCTGTATGCCTATTGCTTTTCTGTGTGAGTTTCTTGTTCACATTATAACCACCTACCCTGCTGCATTGTGTATTTTATTGGTTTATGCTTTTGGGGCTGATGTGTGGGCGTGCTCTGTTTAAGAGATATAAAATAGGATGCTTTCAGCCCCAGGCCATAAAATCAAGTATAAATTAGCTTAAGAAAAGAAAAGGAGAGGAAAGGAAAGGAAAGGAAAGGAAGAAAGAAAGAAAGAAAGAAGAAAAGGAAGGAAGGAGAAAAGAAGAGAGAGAAAGAAAGGAAAGGAAAGAAAGAAAAGAAAGGAAGGAGAAAAAGAAAAGAAAATGAAACAAGGAAAGAAAAAGAGGAAAGAAAGAAGAAAAGAAATGAAGGAAGGAGAAAAGAAGAGAAAGAAAAAGAGAGAAAGAAAAAGGAAAAGAAAGGAAGGAAGGAAGGAATAAATAAATAAACAGGTTTTATAATTGGCCGAGGAAGACGAAGAGCCCGAGTGTCTGACTCTGAATCTCTCCTTCTTCATTTTCCCTGTTTCCCCACCTCTCTTTCTTCCTCATTTGTCAGCTCTGCTTTCCTCCCTGGGGGCAGCCTCTCTCCACAAAGTGTTAACGATGGACCCAGCATCTCCAGAAGGACACGATCCTCATGTAAATTTCCCCTTTGGTTAGGTATATCATTCTCCATGTCTGCAGCCATAGCACCCTGGCATCTCATCCTGCAGCTGAGCAGGGTCGGGCCTGGTTAGTCCTTGGATGGAAGACTGCCTGGGAACACCAGGTGCTGTAGGCTTGGGACAAGGACTTGTCAGGTGCCATCGAGTCATGACCGACTCATAGCGACCCTCATAGGGTTTTCAATGGCTGTTTTGGGATTGCCTTGGGAGTGGATTGCCAGGTCCTTCTCCCATTTTTGCAGTGCTGGGAATTGAACTCGGGACCTCAGAGACTGCAGAGCGGTGCTCTACCAACTGAGCTAAATCCCAGCCGGGAGAAGGATTTGGCAGCCCCAAAAAGCAATCCGCCACTGAAAACCCTATGAATAGCAGAGAAGCACTGACATGGTTCTGGGCATGGCACAGCGCTGGGGAGTGTTTTGCTCTGTTGTACATCGAGTCGCTCTGAGTTGACTCTAACTGGGCAGCACCTAAGAATAACAACAACATCCTTGTCCAGAATTCCCCATGGAAAACAGAGCTTAACCTTGGTGATGTGATAATAGGAAGTGCTGGTCCGTAAGTATGAGCCCTGCTGAGCCCTGCACTTGTTCTT
>VMDO01038555.1:0-13383 GCA_007922755.1 Pedetes capensis
TCCACTCCCAAAGCAATCCCAAAACACTCAGCCATTGAAAACCCCATGAGGGTCACTATTATTGTATGTAGGGTCGCTATGAGTCGGACACCAGTACCTATTCCACTAAGAAAACAGCAATCGGAGGAAAACATCTACAAACTTCCCACACCACATCTCCCTGTCTCCAGCATCTGCATTATACCCTCTTTCTCCTTGCCTGTTACAGGGAAGCAGTCTCTTATACAAAAAAGTATACTAACTCCATTTGTTTTCTAGATGCAGAGTCCAGAGTACTTATTCAACAGCTCTGGTCTTGCAACTATCCTCTCCTGTATCACACATTTCTCCCTCCTGTTGGACAGCTCCCATCAGCATGCAAACTTGTTCTTAGGTTCTAGTATCTTCTTTTTTTAGAAAACATTTAATTGAGACACTTAAGGGGTAAAATGTGTTACAGTATACATATCATTACTATGATGAAGCAAATTAACATGTCCATCAGCTCACATAGTTACTCATTTGTGTTTTTATTTTCCACAGCAAATGTGGACAAAACCTATTTCTTTAGCAGGAATCCTAAATACAGTACAATTTTTTCACTGTATCCCTCATATTGTACATTAGATCCTCAGACTAGATCATCCTTGTCCTTGTTGTTAAGTACCGTGGAGTTGGTGTCTGACTCACAGTGACCGTATGTACAACAGGAGAAACACTATTGTCAGTGCTTCTCTGCTATTCATAGGGTTTTCAATGGCTGATTGTTGTTTGGGAGTGGGCTGCCAGGCCCTCTCCCTGATCATCCTACATATGTACTATTTTCTAACCTCTCACCTATATCTCTTTTCCTCCTCTCAACATTCCCATTGGTGATCACTGTTTCATTCTCTATCTCTATATACTTTACTCTATCTTTTAGATTCCATATATGAGTAAGATCATGCAATTTTTTCTTTCTGTTTCTGCCTTATTTCACGTAGCATAATATCCTCCAGATTCATCTACACAATGGGAAATGGCAAGAGTTTTTCTTTGAGGCTGAATAGTATTCCAGGTTTTATGTGTGTGCATGTTTGTGTATGTGTGACAGTTTCTTTATCTACTTGGCTACTGATGGACACTTAGGTTGTTTCCATATCTTGGCTACTGTGAATAATGGTGCAATGAACATGGGAGTTCAGATATGTCCTTGCTAGACTGATTTCACTTCCTTTGAACATACACAATATTGTTACTTTTGTGTCATGGTGACAAAATACTGAGTTATACAACTTAAGGGAAGAAAGTTTTATTTTGGCTCATGGTCTCAGAGTTTTCTGTCTGTGATCAGTTGGCTCCATCATTTGGGCCTGAGGCAAGGCTGAACATCATGACTGTGGGAGTACATGGAAGAGGAGCCTGTTCACTTCATGGCAGGCAAGAAGCAAAGAGTGAGAAAGGGACCTAGGACTGAATACACTCTTCAAAGTCATGACCTTCCATTAGTGACTACTTCCTCCAGCTAGACCACATCTCCTAACGTTCCCACTACCTCTGATAATAGTACCACTTGCTGGGGACCAAGGGATAAACATGTGAGCCTTGGGTGACATTTCATGCTGAAACCTTAACATATACCCAGTAGTGGGATTGCTCAATTTTATAGTATTTCTGCTTTTACTTTCTTTAGGAAGCCTCCATACTGGTTTCCATGATTACTGCATCAACCTACATTATCACCAGCAGTGTACATTGGTCCCCTTTCTCCACACCCTTGTAAATATTTGTTATCTCTTTTGATAACAACATTCCTGACAGGTGTGAGGAAATACCACACTGTAATTTTGATTTGCCTTTCATTAATGATTAATGATGTTGAAGATCTTTTCATATACCTGTTGGTGGTGTTTATGTCTTCTTTGGAAAAATGTCTATTCAGAATCTTTTCCCTTTGTCAAATAGGGTTATTTGCTTTTCTACTGCTGAGTTGTGTGAGTTCTATAGAAAAGTTGGCTATTAACCCCTTATAAAATGCATCATTTGCAACTATTTTTACCAACTCATAGGTGGCCATTTCATTTGGGCCAGTATCTCATCCTCTAGGGACCCAAAGAGTCTCTTCTAATTTTAAAATCTAAAACACTTTGGGACCCACATCCTTCTTCACATCCCTCCCAATTAATTATCTTTACAGCAAAACTTATCCAAAGAATGGTTTATATTCTCCCATCCCTTCTCAACTGACTCAGTGATCATTTCCTTGTCATTTTCATATTCTACCTCTTACTTTTAATTAACAGAGTATATCACTCTACCCCTCCATGGCCTTGCAGACATCCGGCTGTCCTGATTTCTCTATTTCAATGGTTATTCCACCTCAGAGCTCAATACTCAAATGTCTTTGGTGGGTAAGCCTAGTCCTACAATGTTAAACATCATTTATGAGCCAACAACTCACATATTTATATATTTGGCCTACACTTCTCATGGGCTAGAGTTTAGCTCAGTTGGCAGAGTGCCACTCTGCACTTTCTGAGACCTCAGATTTAATCCTTAGCACCACAAAAAAAAAAAAAATGGAGAAGAACCTGACAACCCACTTCTGAAACAATCCAGCAACAATCAACCATTGAAAATCCTGTCAATAGCAGAGCAACAATGACAAAGTGCTGGACTTGGTGCAGTGTGAGGAAGTGTTTCATTCTGTTGTACATAGGGTCCTTATGAATAGGATCCCACTGGACAGCATCTAACACCAAGGACAACACTTCTTTTAGAAATATCAGACTCATATTTCAATTTGCCACTGAGTATCTGGAAAGGCATTATAGTGTAATACTGCAGAAAATGTGCTTCATGGGCAGCTCCCAGTCATCGACTGAACAAGGCATTGGTATAATAACTCACCATTTTTGACCAACATGGGACTCTTGCACCAGACTTTCCTGTGGGGCTAACAAAGACTTTCTCAGAGCTGCATCTCAGACAGAGGCTACTTTCTGCTGAAGATACCCCAAGTTGGGAGCCTGTGAGCTTCTACTGCTCCTAGTAAGTATTCTTTTAATGGGAGATTTCATTGATCTTCTTCTGTTACTCTTACAAAGGCTACAACATTAAGCTTAGACACATTCGGGCTAGTAGAGAAGCCCTCTTCCTCAGAGGATTGGATTTCAACTGGGAACCTCCTCTAAACTTTGACATTTTCATCATTTCACCTATTCCTTTTGTGCCACCAGCCTCAGTTGTTGTTATTAGGTGCTGTCAAGTCAGTATCCATCTCACAGAGACCCTACATACAACAGGGGAAACACTATTGTCAGTGCTTCTCTGGTGCTCATAGGGTTTTCAATGGTGGATTGATTCTTAGGAGTGGGTTTCTGGGTCCGACTCCCAAGCCTACAGCACCTGGTGTTCCCAAGCAGTCTCCCATCCAAGTACTAACCAGGCCTGACCCTACTTAGCTTCCGAGATCTGATGGGATCAGATGCCACAGGGCTACGACTGTAGGCACCAGCCTTGGTGGTGGTAGCTAATTTCTTTGCTTGCTATTTCCATAATACCATAGAATTCATTTAATCCTTTTGATTAGTGACCTGATTAATAACTTTATAGCTATTAAAATATACACAAAATGCTCTCTATTCAGCCAAATTGTGTTTCTGTGTCCTGATTGGACTTACCATAGTATAAGCATTGTAAAATGATTTCCCCCTAAGGAAAATGAAGATTCAACTTTCTTACAGCAACCCTGAACCACATCTGTATATATAAGCATAGATTACCCTTTCCCCAACATTACATTGCATCACTATTATAAGTTAGTACATTATTTATTTTGATTATTCCAAAAGCTAGTCTCAACACAACCTTACAGTCTATTCTGTGATTATCTTTCCTTCGGTGGCTAGAAGGGTTTGTTGTTGTTGTTTGATTCTTTAGTTAACAATTATCTTGATTTTTATGTATTATACATTTCTTCAGCCCAATCAACACCCTCCTTTGATCATACAAATATCTGCTCAACACATTCAAACACATTTTGTATCTTACTCTTAAAACTGCTCCAAAGGCTTCTGTTCCAGAACCTTTTGGCCTCCTCCAATAAATTGTGGTTTATTCTCTAACCTGCTATATAGTGGCTGGCTTAGAAATTCCTGCTGCCAGTCCCCTGCACCTGGGAAATTTTCTTAGCCACCTTCATGCATGCTGGATCTTCTATTTACACCTCCTTTTAAGGAGACCTATCTCTAACACAGAATATAGCAGTGATAAACAGTGTCCATCAATATAATAAATTTTAAAACTAAGAAAAATAAAGGTGAAGTATATAAATATTTCAGTTAAAATAATGGAAGAATTAAGGGTAGAAAAACAACAAGGAAATGACAGGTTTTGGGTCCCTATGCAGATATCCTATTTTTCAATATCTGGTCCACAGGAGCCTGAATAACAGGAGGAATCTGCCAGATGCTCACAAACTAGAAAAGTCATTTGTAAGACACTGAAATGTCCACTTTAATTATGTAGTCAGATTATATTCAGAGAAATAATACCATCATTTAATAAGAATGATTTTAATTTTTCCTCATTATCTTGAATCTGCTGAAAATATTGTTGTTTGTTATTCTTGTTTGTTACGGTCCGGTCGGGTAGACTCATAGCGACTCACACAGGGTTTCTAATGGCTGATTGTTTCAGGATTAATGGACCATAAATCTGCACCTATGTGTATCTATTTATGTTTGGAAAATGAGATGTTGGCCATGAGTATGCAACAAAAGTAATTGGAACAGGAAATGTATTCTACTTTAATAACTGAACTAGTTTGCCAGAAATGATTTTGAAATTCGTTTTAAAAGAAATTCACATGAAAGAACATTCTAGAGTTAAAGTAAAAAGACAGAACAAACAATAAAGGAGTTGAGGGTACAAGCACAAATGCAGGGGGATAGGTATATTACATAGTTCAATTCACCAAAAATGACGTCATCTTATGCAGGACAAGGTACACAGCAAACTGATTGCTTCAGACTCATTACAACAGCAACGACAACAAAAAACTGGTTTGGCTCTTGAAAAGAGGAGAGAACCATAACAGTTTTGGCCAGGATAGAGAAATTACATACTTTAAATAAACGAATTGTGTTTCTGATTTAATAATTCAGAAATAAAAGTTAAGATTAAGTAACAATGTTAGCCAGGAAATTCTATGAGAATTGAGAAGTTACTGTTTTAAACCTAAACATTGTCCCCTCAAAATGGTTTAGACTAGCTGCACCACTTTCCGTCGTTATTAAAGAAAGTACCACGAGGGGGCGATATCTCCAGGCTGTGGTGTGGCTCTCTGATTCAAAGTCTGAGACACTCAAGGTTTTCTCAGGGAATAGCCCGGAACTAGCTCTGATTTTTCCGCAGAGAAAGTGAGCCTGCGCAGCCTTGCAGACCACAATTAAACAGCATCCATTGACGTCTCAAAATTACATAACGTTTAATGTGTGCTATTTCAGTGGTTTTCAGCCATGACTGCATTAGTGTAATCTGGGATGCTGAAGAAAAAAAAAGAAATAACAATGACTGCAGAATGTCTCAGGGTAGGACCAATAGGAATATATTTTAAAACCTTCCTCAGGGTGTCTGTCACACATGAGAACACTGTGCAACTCAATCTCCCAGTTTAAAAAAAAAAAAAAAGCAACAGCAAACTACGTAGTTCGAGAATTTCATATCTGTTTAAGTGCGTCTTTCTTGTCTATGATGTAGTCGTTTCAAGCTATCTTATATTAAATGAGACATTTTAATTATTTTTCTTTGACTATTCCTTTTATTCAGCCTAATAGTTAAGGTTAAGCCGTCTATATTAGTATACCTTTTATTGTATTTATTCACATCCGGGAACTTGAATGCTCTTAAAAGGGGACAATGCCGTTTTATTATCATCTCTAATGAATTATTGCTAGGCAACCTTTAGCGGAGTACACGTTGCACACTGTCATTTTAGCTCAGTGCTGCAGACATTGCTTTACTACAAGAAGCAGAGACTTCATATGAACAATGATCGAGTTAACAAGAGGTACCTGTTTTGGTTAACTCAGATCTGATCACTTCAGTTGTAACTTAATGTAAGCCACAAAAATGAAATGTTTTAGAGCTCCCAAGGAATCAAAGTCTTTGTGGAAATTAAGAGTTTATCTTCAAAGCCATAAAAACAAAATCTGACAGGCAGATTTCTACACCTATGAAAAGAAGTGAGAAACTAAGGTACCATTCCTACAGTTTGGGCAAAGATGACAGTGTGATGTACGTAGGTTATCTACTGTACTACTAGTACATGCTATTTGGGATATGGAGGCTTTGTAATCAGGCAAAGGTGGTTTAAAATCCTAATTTCATGACTCGTCTATGCAGCAGAAGCAAAATAACCTGAGTCTTTTTTCTCATGTGTAATAATGGTAGTAATTGCTGCATGACAAAGTTGTGTGGATAAAATGGAGCACTGAATGTAGATAAAATGCCATGCGGATAGGTTGCTGAATAACAGGCAGCTAGTAAATGATATTTCAAAGATTGGAATGTTCCCATTTGTTGCAACTGCCACTGAAGCTGGCCAATGCTGGCTTCCTAGGCAAGGCCATGATGATTACTGCCTGATCAAACTTTTCACTCACTGTATGGTGTTCCTCACCTGGCTGCTATTCACAGTCCCCTCACAAACCACCTTTCACAGAGTTTAATCAAGATGCATCAGGGAACATACAACCAGAGAACTTTGAAAACCAGTGAAACAAAGTCATGTTGAAATGTTAATGGGGCCATGATGAGCATTTACACATCCTCTGGAATTTTTAGCAAACACATTTTCAATTAACTTTTCACTGTCAGATTGGGATAGGTCTAACAGTATTCTTGTGATTCTTTCTCATCCAGAAGCAAAAAGAGCAGCAGTATAAAATAATAACTATAAATTATACTATATTGAAATGGTATGTTTAGTTGGGGGCTGGGGTGCAAACCTCTAATGTCAGCAATTTCGGAGGTTGAAGTAGGAGGATCATGGGTTCAAGGCCAGATGCAACCTGCATGACTTAGAGATACCCTGACTCAAAACAAAAAATTAAAAATGAGCTAGGGGTGCCACTGAGTGGTAGAACCCTTGCCTAGCATGTGTAAGTCCGTGGCTTCACCCCCCAGTCCTGAAATAAAAAAGGAAAAATAAGAAAGAAATTATGCTAAACATTTACCAACTTGCATCCAAATTATCTAGGCAATATCCTCACAAGCAGAGACCATGTGTAATTTGTCTAAGTTGTCTCTGCATGCTGACCAAATTCAAGAGCTAATACCAAATAAATGTAAATTAAAATAAGATTATCTGTTCACCAAGTTGTCCAAGTGTGCAAAGTATGAAAATATCCACTACTAGTTAGAATCTGAACCTTTCTGGACTACAGCTCAACAATACATTCAAGAAGCATTAAAAATGCCCATGACCTTTGAGGTAGCAATTCCAATCCTAGGAATTTGTCCTAAGGGAAATTTTAAACAATGTTCAAAGTTATACTTCTGATTTTCACACAATGTTGTTTATAATAAAAAAAATAACATGTATTAATACCAGAAAGATTTTAAAAATAAGATAGTATACACACATATGATGAAATATTAAATAGCCAGTAAAAATCATTTTACCAAACTATTTCCTGATTTTGAAAAGATATGTTCACAATATATTAAGTGGTAGAAGCAAACCATAAAAGTATGGTGATATTATTTAAAAAAATAATATATACTTGAAACTATTCTGGAAGTTTAGGAGCATACCCTCTAAATATTAACAATTTATATTCTAGTGATGAAATTACAAAGGGGTGTATTCTTAAATTACACTTCTACATTGCTTTTATTTTGTGTGTGTGGTACAAGGGAGTTGAACCTGAGGCCTCACACATGCTTTTTATAAGCACACAACCACTGAGCCATACCCTCAGCTCTAAATTGATTAATTTTTATAGTAACTTGGATTACTTTTATAGTGACTATGGATTACTTTTTATTCAATTAAATTTTAAGTATTGAAATTATCATATATATATTCATAATTACAAAAAGTAACAAAACAATCACTCTTGTAAACTATCAAGAATAGATATTAACAACTTCCTATGTCAATTTCTTCACTCTTTTACTCTTAAAACAAAAAAAAATAATACATCAAAAATCCCACCTCCCATTTTCTCTGACTTTTCCTTCCTCTAAAATTTTGTGCTTATATAAGTAGTTGTTGAGAGTTGGGTCTTACTCATTAGTGGCCATGTATACAACAGGAAGAAACATTCCCTGACACTGTGCCATACTTGGCAGTGTGTCAGTGCTTCTCTGCTGTTCATAGAGTTTTCAAGGTTTTATTGTTTCGGGATTGTTTCTGGAGTAGGTTGCCAGGTTTTTCTCCTGGGGATGGGTGCTTGGGATCGAACCTGGGCTCTCAGAGACTATAGAGTGGCACTCTACCAACTGAACTAAACCCCAACCCCAGATAGACATATCAAAAGTTATTTTGTTATTTAAAATTTCTTCTCAGATGATGTCCTCCTAATTAGCAGCTATCCTTATAGGAGCTCATTTCATTATATTGCATTATCCCATTACACACACAGTTTTGTCACCTGTTTTTTACACTGTATATTTTTTATATACAGGGAAACTATTTCTATCTTTTGCAACTAAATATTAGTGTTCAAAGCCTATTCATAAAAATTATCTTTTATATTTGTTTATTTCTTCTTCTTGGGGATTATTTCTATGGTGTCTTCCCCAGAGGGGAACTGCCAACACAAAGGGTTCAACTAGTTTTGTAAACTGCTTCATGTTTCAGGACACTCACCAATCTCCAGTGTTTCAAGAACAATATTAGGGAGACTCAGTCTTGACAGCTTGATAGGTCTAAATTGACTTTCATAAATTTTATATTTTCAGTGCCTTAAGTAGGTATGTAAAGGTACCTTAAAATGATGCACAGTTGTACTTATTTAATTGCTTTTGAAGTAAATATTTTTTCTCTTGTTAATTTATTATCTTTGCTTTGTTTTAGAAACTATCTGTTCACTTATTTGATTACTCACTCAATGGTGGTATTTCATATATAATCATAGTCATATCTTCAACCCCAGTATGATTTGCTTAAAGTCTAGAATTCAAAACACTTTGATATTTATAGATATACTTATGTCAAAAATATTTAGGTAACACTTTTGTGAAAATATGTGGCATTACGTAGCTACAATCTTTTAGGTTCTATAGGTGTGATGGTTAATTTTGGTTGTCAAGTTACCTGGCTTGAGGAATGGATAGAAAATTGGTATCAAGTACTCGGGTAGTTATAGTCATAAATGACATAACATAGAAAGACCTGTGAAATTGATTTGGAAGAGTTTGGAAAAAATTGGAGAAGGAAGCTAAAGAAAGTCTAGAAAGCTATGTTGGTGTTAGGTGCTATCAAGTCACTGTCTGACTCATAGCAAACCTATGTACAACAGATGAAAGACTATTGTCAGTGCTTCTCTGTTTTTCATAGGATTTTCAATGGCTGATAGTTTTTTGGGAGTAAGTTGCTGGGTCTTTCTCCCAGAATGCTATAACCAGAGCATAAGAGGCAATTCTAGTGCAGGCTCAAAAGACCATAATGCTGATAGAAAGGTACACAATAAAGGTTATGCAAATGAAGTTTGGCCTGCAGTCATACCACTGTGCCTTCTGATCCCATCAGATTATGGAAGCTAAGCAGGATCAGACCTGGTTAGTACTTGGATGGGAGACCACCTGGGAACACCAGGTGCTGTAGGCTTTGAAGAAGGACCCAACAACCCACTCCCAAAAACAATCCACCATTGAAAACCCTATGAATAGCAGAGAAGCACTGACAATACTGTTTCACCTATTGTACATAGGTTCATTATGAGTAGGACACTGACTCAATAGCACCTAACAACAACAACAATGTTTAGATGGAAATGAGGACTCTATTTGAAATTGGACTAGAGACCACCTTGTTACACCATGGCAAATAATTTTGTCCATTCCCTGAGACTTTGTCAGATGTTGAGCCTAAAGATGACAGACTACTTTACCTGGAGGAGGAAATTTCAAGGAAACACAACATTCAGGCATTTTCATGGGTATTACTGACTGCTTTTAGCCAGATTTACAATAAGATTCAGCAGCAAAGAGGGGTAGAGATGAGAGATTTGAAAAACTTACAGTTTGGCCCTAAAAGGAGCATGTCTAAAGATACAGTAAAAGACAGAACAATTACTAAAGAGACAAGCACCATACAAAAAAGGTCAGTGCTTTACATTGGGATGATAGTAAAGATGCCTTGATGCTATTTCAGGAATAGGCAAAGCCACTGCCATCACAGACTCAGAGATATAGAAATGTAAATTTGTTTCAAGGACTTTCCAGGTCAGAGTCTTTTGGGAAAACAGCACTGGTATACCTTGTTTTCTATGCATAACCTAAGCCAGTAAGGCACTCAGAAACTACTGCAGCCATGGTTCACTGAGGCCAGGTCCAGCTTGTGCTGGTAGCAGACGTTGACATTGTCAATATGATGCCAGTTTTGCAGACATACAGAATGCAAGAATTATGCAGATCATGAGAGTTCCCACTAAGATTTCAGAGAAAAGTTTGGGAGGCTAAGCCGTATGTGACAGGGTCATAGTGCCTACAAGGAGCCACTGATAGGACAGTGCATGGAGCTGTGAGAGTAAAGCCAAAGATACAGTGGAGAACCCAAAAAGATAGAGATGCATGTAATGTGGAACATCTCCTAAAGGAAGATGCAAGCAGTGAATAGAACCAGTCAGTGAGAGTGGCCATGTGGGCTTCAACTCGCAAAGATTTAGGGGAAATGCAAAACAAGCCCTTAGGAGTCCACATTCTGCCACACTATGATTCAGATGCTAAATATGGAACAGAATTTAATGGTTTCCCTGCTGAATTTCAATATTGTTTTGGTCCAATCTTTCATTGTTATTTTCTTCTTCCTTCCTTTTGGAATAGGAATGTTTACTTTGTGCCTGTCTTATCATTGTGTCTTGTTGTTGTTGTTAGGTGCTGTCAAGTTCAGTCCAACTCATAGCGACCCTATGTACATCAGATTGAAACACTTGCCGATTCTGTGCAAGGCAAACCATCTTATTTATGTTTAAGCCCATTGTTGCACACACTGTGTCAATCCATCTGGTGGAGGGTTTTTCTCTTTTCCGTTGACCTGCCACTCTCCCAAACATGATATCCTTCTCCAGGGATTGATCTCTCCTGACTACATGTCCGAAATATGTAAGACGCAGTCTGGCCATTCTTGCTTCCAAGGAGCACTCTGGTTGCACTTCTTCTAGGACAGATTTGTTGGTTCTTTTGGCAGTCCATGGTATATTCAATAGATTCTCCAGCACCACAATTCACAAGCATCAATTCTTTTTCTGTCTCTCTTGTTCAATGTCCAGCTTTCACAACCATATGATGCGACTGAAAATAGCATGGCATGAGTCAGACGCACATTCGTCTTCAATGTGACATCTTTGCTTTCCAATACTCTAAAGAGCTCTTTTACCACATCTTTTCCTAGAGCAATGCGTCTTTTGATTTTTTGACTGATGCTTCCATGGGTGTTGATTATAGAGCCAAGCAAAGCAAAATATTGGACAACCTCAATCTTTTCTCCATTTATTGTGAAGTTGCGTGCTGACCGAGTTGCAAGGATTTTTGTTTTGTTGATATCATTGTGTCTTAGGCCTATATAATTTTTACTATTTATACAGACTCAGAGCTTAGTTTGCCTTGATCTCAGTAGAGATTTCTGATATACATTTTTGAGCAATGCTGGAACAGTTTAGACTTTCAAGCTCCTGGGATGAAACAAATGTGCTTTGCATTGTGAGGTAGGCTAGACTTTTAGGGGTCACAGATGGTATGGCAGAGTTTGGATATGGAATGTTCCCCCAAAGGCCCCAGTGTTAAAGGCTTGGTACCCAGCTTGCACCATTGGGAAGTGGTAAAAATTTCAAGAGGTGAGGTTTACTCGGAAATCTTTGGCTCATTAGAGACTTTCCCTCTAAAGAGTTGGTGATTCTTGGCCATATGGTGAGGGATTTTGTTCTGCCATGTATTCCCACCATCAGGTATTGCCATAGGCTCAAAGCAATGGAGCCAACTAACCATGGATTGAAACTTCTAAAACTCTGAGACAAAATCAACCTTTTCTCTTTATAATTTGACTATCTCAAATATTTGTTATAGTGACAGAAAGCTGGCTAACAAAACAGGTCAGCAATTTCCTCTGTGAAAAATTCCTATTGATATACAAGAGTGAAACATTCGTACAGAAAAATGCTTTTATTGTGCAGTAAAATTTTTATGTACATTGAGTAACTGCAGATAAACCTTAAGACAAGACACATCTCTTCATTCTAATTTCAGAAGCTAACTTTGATTCATAATACATCTCCAACTCTCAATGGCAGGGACCTATGTAATAACCTAATAACTAAAGCAGAACGAGAACTACACTCTCTCTCTACTTTTAATTCAAGTTGATCTCATGTCCTTTCTTAGGATAGTTTCAAGGCCAAGCATCACACTCAATTCTTGTTAGGTTTCTTATCATCTTTGTTTTTTCTCACATGTGACATCACCACTCCCATCATACCTACTTCTATCTAGCCTCTCAGATCAAGTCAACATATGCCACTTAAATGGTCAAAGTAGTAAGATGAGTCACAGTTATTGGAGAAGAAAATGATCAGGCAGATAATTTTCACAAGGTAGCCAGAGCATGGCTGGGTTCCTATGAAATAATATCTTTGCAAAACACTGATATAAGAATGTGAAGATATATGAACATGGAATATTAAGGCCTTTTGTTGTTGTTGTTGTTGTTGTTGTTGTTGTTGTTAGGTGTCATTGAGTCATGTCTGACTCATAGGGACCCTCATAGGGTTTTCAATGGCTGATTGTTTCAGGATTGCCTTTGGAGTGGATTGCCACATCCTTCTCCCATTTTTGCAGTGCTGGGAATCGAATCCAGGATCTCAGTGACTGTACAGTGGCCCTAAGGCTTTTTATTAGCATATATTAATTGTACAAAATAAAAACAATATTAAGTAAATAATAGTCCTTATTGACTGACTTATAGAAACTATGCTTTAAAATGGGTTTAACAACCATTTTCTTTTTATAGGTATTTAAAAAGACACAAAACATTTAATGTGAGCATTTGCTTTTACATTTTACCATCTATGATATGCTATTGTCAATTAAGATGTTCCTGTAAAAAAATAAAGTTCAGGCCTCTGTTGCTAGCCTAGAGTAGCAAAATATTTAATCCTATTTAGTCACTGACTATCTCATTAGATAATGTGTAATGAT
>VMDO01038556.1:0-13277 GCA_007922755.1 Pedetes capensis
CCAATCAGTTTTTCTTACATATCCATCACCTTGCATATTATATAGAGCAGGATGAACGGATGAAGAAAAAAGAGAAAAAGGTCAAAAATTTAATTAACGTGATGACAGTCTTATGTACCCATGGGTTATACCCTCAATGATTTTTCTTCTCTTTTTATCTTTCTGTTCTTTCTTTTCTTCTTCCTCCTCTCTTTTTTCATATGTTCATATAGTTGCATCCTGTATTTTGTGTTTTCTCTCTCCCTCTTTATCCCTCTATATTTTTCTCCCACCCCTTCTCCCTTTCCCCAATTTCTGCTCCCACCCGCTGATCCCCTCTCTTCTCCTATTGGGTCCACTTGTATTGTCCATTCTTAGTTAAGTATGATCATTCATTTTTATGTATCTATGTTATTGTTTTTGTTATTAGATGCTGTTGAGTAGGGTCAGATGCATAGAGACTTTGTATACAACAGAACAAAATACTCCTAGACACTGTGCCATGCCCTGCGCTGTGTCAATGGTTCTCTGCTATTCAGAGGGTTTTTAATAGCTGATCGTTTTGGGATGGTTTCAGGAGTGAGTTGCCAGGTCCTTCTCCCATTATTGTGGTGCTAAGAATCAAACCTGGGGCCTCCAATAGTGCAGAGCCCTATTCTACTAACTGAGCTAAACCCCAGCCCCTGGGGTTTAGAAAATTATTTCTTTTCTTTTGAGTTAGATTTAGTTCCCACATATGAGTGAGAATATATGGTATTTCTTTTTTTGAGTCCGGGTTAATTCACTTGAAATGATGTTCTCTATTTCTGTCCATTTTGCTGCAAATGACATAATTTCATTCTTCTTTACTGCTTAGTAATATTCCATTGCACATATATATACCACAATTTTTCAATCCACTGTATTGTTGATGAACATCTAGGTTGACTGCATAACCTTGCAATGGTGAAGAGCGCTCCCTTAAATATGAAAGTGTAAGTATCTTGTGGTATGATGACTTATTTTCCTTTGAGTACATTCCTAGAAGCGATACACCTGGATCATATGGTAGTCCTATTCTTAGTTTTCTAAGGTTCCTCTATATTGATTTCCAGAGTGGCTGAGCTAATTTACAGTTCCACCAGCAGTGTAAAAGAGTTCCCTTTCTCTCAGCAGCTTGGTTTGGTTCTGTGTGCTGCTGCTGTTACTGCTGCCTATTTCTTCCTTCTGAGAGCTGCTGGAGTGGAGCTGAGTGCCTGGAACCCTATGGGTGGGTGTTTTGCTCCTAAGCTACACCCCAGCCCAGTGGTGAGAAATTGCACTTCAATCCAGTCACGACCTAGTCCTGCTTGAACCTTGGTGGACTAGGTGAATAGGACTAGGTGAATAGACGGGACAAACATCTCCAGCTGATGGCTCGGTCCCAAGGACACACGGCTTAGGGAGGCTTGAAGTCCATTCCACAATGGACTTCACATTGCTGTGGCTACCACCGTTACACATGACCTAAGCACTGGTAGCTTCTGTACCATTTCATACCCTCATTGCTGACAAGTTGGAAAGTAACACCAAGGGCGCACCCCATGTATGCATCTGTTTGTAGCTGAGGTCCCCAGCCACCTGGTCATGAGCTGGTACCGCCTGCTTTCATGTCTGTATTTACAGCCACTCCTCATAATCGCTTTGCTGCCTGAGCTCCACCTCCTATCAGATCAACAGCCCCTGCCCATCATCCATGGAAAAATTGTCTCCCATGAACCTGGTCCCTGGTGCTCAGAAGTTGGGGTCCCCATGTCTATTGTGCACCTGTCTGCATTTCCACAGGGTCTCCCCACTTCAAAGACTTATATAGAAACTGCTGGGTACGGTGGCACACCCCTGTAATCCCAGCTGCTCGGGAGGCAGAGGCGGGAGGATTGCAAGTTTAGACCAGAGTCAGTCTGCATAACTTAGTGAGACCCTGTCTCAAAAAGTGAAAAAAATGGGCTGAGGGTGCAGCTCAGTGGTCCAGCACTTGCAAAGCATGCAGGTGCGAGGCCCTGGGTTCAACCCCCAGTACTGCAAAAAAAAAAAAAAAAAAAAAAAGACATATAGAGAAACCAGGTCACTCATACTCTGACAAAGCCTGCACTGTAACAAAATGCTGCTCTGGTCAGGGCTGAAAAGCCATGGGGAAATGGTGCCAAGAAGTCCACTTGGAATTAAACTCCATACCACACACAAACCCATTTCCCAGGGCCTGTTGTTCAAAGAAGGCTACTTCCTCAGAGGGCCTCATATAAAAGTAGAAGGAAACTCTATCCCAACTGATGTGTAAATCTTAACATAGGAACCAAAGAAATACAAAAAGCCAAAGCAGCCTGACTCCTCCCAAATTAATAACACCCTAGAAACTCATCCCACATAGATCAAAGCAGACAAAATGCTGGACAGGCAATTCAAAAGAATAATGGTACAAATGATCAGTGGGTTCAAAGAGGATACACATAAACAGCCAGGTGAGTTAAGGAAGACCATGCAAGATGTGCAAGACCAATTCAGTAGAGATCGAGATTCTGGAAAAGAAGCAAACAGGACTCTTGAAAACAAAAAGCTCAGCAAGCCAAATCACTCAGCTGAGAATCTTACCAATGTACTGGATCAAGCAGAAGAAAGAGCATAATGGATCCAGGCACAGTGGTGCATGCTAGTAATCCCAATGACTGGAGAGGTAGAGTCAGGAGGATCACAAGTTCAAGGTGTAACTCAGCCAGACTCTGTCTCAAAGTAAAAAGTAAGAAATGGGTTGCGGGGTACAGCTCAATGGAAGAGTACTTGCAAAGCACTCATGAGGCCCTGGGTTCAACTTCTTTGTACTGAAGAAAAAGAAAGAGAAAAGGAAAGAGAGAGAGAGAGAGGAGAGAAGGGAAAGGAAGGGAAGAGAGGAGAGAGGAGAGAGGAAAGGAGAGAGGAGAGAAGAGAGAAAGAGAAAGGAAAAGGAAAAGGAAAATAAAGGAAAGGAAAGGAAAAAGAAAAGAAAAGAATATCAGGGATTGAAGACAAGGTTTACAAATTATCACATTCATGTAGTAAGAAATAATAAGAAAAAATCATTAGAACATACAAGATCCATTGGGACCCTATTAGAAGACCAAACCTATGTATAATGGCAAATGACGAAGGACCTAAGGCTACAGGCTAAAGGCATAAAAAACTTATTCAGTAAAATAATAGCAGAAAATTTCCCAAATCTTGAGAGAGATATGGACATCTAGGTTGAAGGGGCATTTAGAAGTCCAAATGGAGATGACCAGAAAATAATTTCTTTGTGACTCATCATAGTTAAGCTTCCAAAAGTACAGAACACAGAATCTTGAAAGTCGCAAGACCGAAGTGCCAAGACACATCTAAAGGTGAATCCATCAGAATAACAGTAGATTTCTCAAGAGAAGCCATAAAGGCCAGGAGGGATTGGAATGATGTATTGCAAGCCCTGAAAGAAAATAGCCACTGATCTAGATTACTATATCCAGCGAGGCTATCTCTCAAAATGGAAGGAGAAATAAAGAGCTTTCAAGAAAAGTGTAACCTAAAGGAATTCATGACCGGTAAACCAGCAGTACAGAAAATATTTAAAGAAATCCTACCATCAGAAGAGAAAGCAGCTGCTGTCCGTGACCTTGCAGACTGAGTTCTGCTCGCCTGCCCAGGAGAAGGAAATGGGGTTGGAAGCAGGATCTTATTGGCCTCTGCAGGGTGAGAGCAGAGTCTCTGTGTGCATTTCAGCCCCGTGGGGACTGCGGCAACACTGCAGAAAGAGGCCTCCATGCCAGCTTCTTGCTGTGCCCTAGGCCTTGACCTGGACCCCCCCTGCTGGCCTCTGCTGATGGAGGATCCACTCCCAGCACATTACCCTGGAGAGGTCCATATTCCTTCTGGAAACTCAAAGGTCAGGGCATTTAATAAGCAGCTTAATCTCATGCCTTCTTTAGGATGTGAGGGTGTCTATGTGGTGTTCCGAAAGCAACTCTTCAAACCAGGTTGGATGAGATATTTTTTGTTTCCAATATCTCAAATAACGCCCTATCTCCTCACTTCTACCCTAACCCCATTTATAAGGAGTTTATTTTTCTTTTTTTGTGGGATAAAGATAGAACAATATAAGCAGAGCATAAATTACTCAAATAATGGCATTGTACTTTTATAGAGTTACATTATGCCATATCAGTCTGTTTTTAGAAACATGGTCGAAACTTCACAACAAAATTCAATGCCTCTAAGTCCTAAGATGGGGCAGGGATTTGGCTCAGTTGGTAGAGCGCTGCGCTGCAGTCTCTGAGGTCCCGAGTTCAATTCCCAGCACCACAAAAATGGGAGAAGGACCTGGCAATCCACTCCCAAGCCAATCCCGAAACAGCCATTGAAAACCCTATGAGGGTTGCTATGAGTCAGATACCAGCTCGATGGCACCTAACAACAACAACAATATGAGATGTTACATTCTGCTATAAATAGGCCCATGATGCATTCGTCTGCAGATATAGCACCCTTGTAGCCAATCTCACCTGATTTCAGAAGCTAAGCAGGGCTGGCCTGGTGAGTCCTTTCATGGGAAACTGCCTGGGAATACCAGGTGCTGCAGGCTAGGGAGAAGGACCTGGTAGTACACTCCCAAAACAATCCACCACCGAAAACCCTGCGAATAGCAGAGAAACACTGGCAATAGTGACGGGCATGGCACAGCGTCAGGGAGTGTTTCATTCTGTTGTACATAGGGTTGCTATGAGTCGGACCCAACTCAATGGCACCTAACAACAACAATAACGATGCATTAAGAACTCTGAGTCTGCCTCTCACATATGGCAGACACTGGCATAGCCATCAAGACTCCAGAATGTTAGGCCTGAGAAAGGAACCAGCAGAATGTCTTCCCCTCAGTCTCAGTTTCCACTCAGACAGCTTCCTCTCTAGTCTCTTGGATACGCCTCAAGAACACATACAGCCACAGGGGCAATAGGGAGCCTGTTGGATACCTACTCCCATCTGGTGCCTCTGGTTTGTGGAGATCCTTGTAGGGTAGGGAGCAAGCTAAGAGGCCTGTCCACATAGTAGATGTTAAAATAAATGTTGATGGGAAGCCTTGGTCATGGTCACTGGGACTAGGAGTAGCCCTAGGGTCATATACAGTAGATTTTTGTAGAATTTTCTTTTTTCTTTTTTTTCTGCTGGGATGGCAAACAGCAGCTTCTAGGGCCTCAAACATGGGACTTGAGAACCCAGAGCTCAGTCCCAAAGAAGCAAGACAGATTCTTAGGGTGGTGTGTGAACCTCAGATCCAACCCAGTCTGGCTACAGACTTTTCATCTGCTGGCCTTTTTTTGCTTCCTTGTTTGTTTGTTTGCTTGCTTGCTCTGGCCAGTGTGAGTTCAGTTGTACTAACTGAGTTAATTTAGTTAGTTTTGCTGGAAGAGAATAAAAGCAAACAAGAACCATAAAACATATCAGAAAAATTTTGCACTTGAAGTGAAGAATATAAAATAAGAATTCCACTGGGCGTGGTGGCACATGCCTGTAATCCCAGTTGCTAAGGAGGCGGAGATAGAAGGATTGCAAGTTCGAGACCAGAGGCAGTCTGCGTAATTTAGCGAGACCCTGTCTCTAAAAAGCAAGAAAATGGGCTGAGGGTACAGCTCAGTGGTCCAGCACTTGCAAAGCATGTAAGCACGAGGCCCTGGGTTCAACCTCCAGCACCACAAAGCTTATTGTTGTTAGGTACCATTGAGTCAGGTCTGACTCATAGCAACCCTATGTACAGCAGAATGAAAAGCTACCCAACACTGTGCCATGCACAGTGATCTTTTTTTTTATATTTGAGCCTATTGTTGCAGTCACTGTGTTTCTTCTCATTTTGAGTCATGCCACATGAGCACATGGAGGTTCCAGGGGCTTTATTCCTTTCCTATCATTAAGGTTGACTCTACTTTCCCCCAGTTGTATCTGGAACGCTTTCCAGTTGGGGTGGGGGGGCTCGTTTTCTGGTACCATATCTGACAGTGTTTCTCTGCTATTCATAGACATTTCAATGGCTAATGTTTTTGAGTAGGAGAAGAATGTGGCAGTCCACTCCCCACAGAAAGAAAAAAAAATTGAAACAATCAGCCACTGAAAACTCTATGAGGGTTGCTACAAGTAGTACTCGACTCAAGGGCACCTAAGAACAACAATTGTTTTGGGAGTGGGCTGCCAGGTTGTTTTCCCTAGTCTGTCTTAGTCTGGAAGCTCAGCTGAAAGCTGTCCACCAGGGTGGTCCTGCTGGTATCTGAAATACCTGTGTCATAGCCTTCAGCATCATAGCAGCACATAGGTCCCCACAGCACCACAAGCTGACAGACACATGGAAGATGTTAAAGCTTGTTGTTATTGTTGTTGTTGTTAGGTGCTGTCAAGTCGGTATCTGACTCATAGCGACCGTTATAGGGTTTTCAATGGCTGACTGTTTCGGGATTGCTTTGGGAGTGGATTACCAGGTCCTTCTCCCATTTTTTTCGGTGCTGGGAATTGAACTTGGCCCCCAGTGTAGATGTTGTTGTTAGGTACCGACAATTCAGTATCTGACTCATAGCGACCCTTCATACAACAGGTGAAACACTATTGTCAATGCTTCTCTGCTGTTCACAGGGTTTTCAATGGCAGACTGATTCTTGGGAGTGGGTTGCCAGGTCCTTCTCCCAAGCCTACAGTATCTGGTGTTCACAGGCGGTCTCTCATCAGTATTCACCAGGCCTGACCCTGCTTAGCTTCCAAGATCTGACAGGATCAGATGCCACAGGGCTATGGCTGCAGGAATGTAGATAAAGACACCTACAAATATGATCATTAATTCTTAATGAATCAAATCTTTTCAATAAATAGCACTAGAGAAGTGGACATCCATGGGTTAAAAAAAGGATCTTGACTTAATATACCTTATTTGAAAGATAACTCAAAATGAATAACAGTCTCAAATGGAAGCAAAAAGCTATAAAATTATTAAGCAAGTAAGAGGAAGAATTTGGGATGTGTAGTCTCAGCGGAGTTCTTGGATTTGAGATCAAAATGACAACTCAAAAGAGAAGCTGAGGCTGGGCACCACGGTACACCACTGCCAAAACAGCACCTTGGGAGGCTGAGGCAAGAGGGTGGCATGTTTGAGGCCAGAGGCAGCCTGAACAACTTAATGAAACCCTATCCATAAAACAAACAAACAAATAAACAAATAAGAAATTAGGGGTGCAGCTCAGTGGAGGGTCACTTGCTTAACATGTACAAGGCCCTGAGTTCAACCTCAAATTTTAAAACAACTAAAAATGAAGTTGATAAATTGGATCTCATTAAAATCATAAAATTTTGATCTGTGAAAGACCTTGTCGAGATAATAAAAAATCAAATCACAGACTAGCAGAAAATATTTGCGAACCACACATCCAATTAAAGACCAGTGTCTAAAACATATAAGAAACATCCAAAACAACCTTTAAAACCAACAATGTAAATAGAAAATGGGCAAAATAAATGAATAGGCATTTCACCAATACAGGTGACAAATTATCAGAAGAAGGAATGTTTAATATCATTGTCCATCAACAAATGCAAATTGAAACCACAATGAGACTTCACTACATACTTTACAAGAATGGTTCAACCCAGTAACACCACCAGATGCTGAAGAGGATGTAGAGAAACTGGATTATTCATGCATTGCTTAGTGAATGTAAAATGATACGAAAACTCAGGAAAACTGTGGTCAGCTTCCTGTTATACTAAAAATATAACTACCATAAGACCCAGCAATTTCCTTCTTGGGTATCTATCTCAAAGCAACGAAAAAATGCTCACAAGAAAAAAAACACTGTACATGAATATTCATAACAGCTTTATGATAGCCCCAAATGGAAAGCAGCCCAGCTAATTTCCAACAGGTGAAGGTTAAGCCAACAGAAATACAACCATAGCATAGAATATTACTCAGCAACAGGAAGAAATAAATTACTGATGCTTGCAGAAAAAAATTGCTGTTGTTAGGTGCCATTGAGTCAGTGCCCGACTCAAAGCGACCCTATGTACAGCAGGGGAAACACTATTGTCAGTGCTTTTCTGCTATTCATAGGGTTTTCAATAGCAGATTGATTTTTTGCGGGGGGAGTGAGCTGGGATTTAGCTCAGTTGGTAGAGTGCTGCTCTGCAGTCTCTGAGGTCCCAAGTTCTACTCCCAGCACAGCAAAAATGGGAGAAGGACGTGGCAATCCACTCCCAAGGCAATCCTGAAACAATCAGCCATTGAAAAACCTGTAAGGGTCTCTATGAGTCAGACATGACTCAATGGCACCTAACAACAACAATAACAAGCAGAAAAAAATAATAAAGCCAATTGGCTTTCTTTTGAAAAGATAACATTTTAGGAATGGAGAAAAGTTCAGTGGTTGCAAACAGGGCTGGGGGACAGGGAAGTGAGTATGGTTCTAAAAGCAACGAGAGCAATGTTTGAGGTGATGTCCAAACTCTTAAATCTTGATTCTTGTGGTGTATGCATGAACCAGCACACCTAACAACCTCCCTCTCTCTCTCTCTCTCTCTCTCTCTCTCTCTCTCTCTCTCTCTCTCTCCACCAGTGCAAGGAGAAATGGAAAATCTGAGCAAGATGGATTGTATCTTCGATAAAATCTTGACATTGCCACTGGGAAAACTGGGCAAAAGATACATGAATTCTACTATTCTACTATTTTTTTACAAATGTGTGGTTATTTATAATTATCTCTAAAAAAGTTTAGCAAACAAAGAACTAGTTGTTAGGTACTGGGTTTTGCCAGCTAACTTTTAAATATATTATGATGAATAAGTTATTCTGGAGAAAATATATAGAGAGAAGATAAAATTAATAATTCCAGGCAAATAAGCAAAAAATGTTGCAACTTAGACTGAAATTTTCCATCATGGAGTGTTAAATAAACCCTAGTTTAAATGAACAAAAGTATATAGTTTAAGTAGTATGGAAAGGCTTTCACTTAGGGTTAAAATCTAAAATTATTGTGATTCTTTGTGAATATGGTAGTCATTTGACTTGTTAAACATCTATGTTTAACTTCCTGCAATAATGGTGTAGTTGGAATAATCTTTCACATTTTGTTGTTAGGTGCCATTGAGGCAGGTGTTAATCATAGACACACTATGTACAACAGAATGAAACACTCCATGATTCTGTGCCAGACATAAGATCCTTTTATGTTTAGGCACACTTTGAAGCCACTGTATCAATCCATCCAGTTGAGTGTCTTCCTTTTTTGTCATTGACCCACCAATATCCCAAACATGATATCCTTCTCCAGGGATTGGTCCCTCCTGATTTTATGTCCAAAATTCATTAGACGCAATCTAGCCATCCTTGCTTTCAAGTAGCACTCTAGTTGCACTTCTAGGACAGATCTGTTGGTTCTTTTGGCAGTCCAAAGTATATTCATCTCCAGCACCATAATTCAAAAGCATTGACTCTTCTTCTTTCCTCCCATATTTACTGCCCAGCTTTCACAAGCACATGATGCAACTGAAAATACCATGGCATGAGTGAGGCACACCTTCATCTTCAATGTATTGTCTTCATATCTTAACACTATAAAGAGCTCTTTTGCAACAATTTTTCCCAATGCAATGCATCTTTTGATTTCTTGACTGCTGATTCCATGGGTGTTGATTATAGAACAAAAATAAAACAAAATCTTAGATGACCTCAATCATTCTCCATTTATTATGAAATTGCTTACTGACCCAGCTGTAAGGATTTTTGTTTTATTGCTGTTGAGGTGCCATCCATACTGAAGGCTGTGTTCTTTGAATTTCATCAGCAAATGTTTCAAATCCTCTATACTTTAGGCAAGCAAAGTTGTGTCATCTGCATAACACAAGTTATTCATTGGTGCTCCTTCAAACCTGAAGCCACATTCTTCTTCATAACATCCAGCTTCTTGTATTATTTGCTCAGCATAGAGATTGAAGTGATACAGTGAAAGGACACAGCTTTGATGCACACTATTCTTGACTTTAAACCAACCAGTGTTTCCTTGTTCTGTTTAAACAACTGCCTCCTTGTCCACATACAGATTCCTCATGAGTACAGTTAAGTGTTCTGATATATTCCCATTCTTCACAAAGTTAGCCATAATTTGTTGTGATCCACACAGTCAAATGCCTTTGCAGAGTCGATAAAGCATAGATAAATATCTTTTTGGTATTCTCTGCTTTCAGATAATATCCATTTAACATCAACCATGATGTCCCTGGTTCCATGCCCTTTTATGAATCTGGCTTGATTTTCCAGCAGTTATATATGCTACAGTTGCTTTTGAATTATCTGTAGCAAAATTTTACTTGCCTGTGATATTAATGATACTGTTCAATGATTTCTGCATTTGGGTGGATCCCTTTTCTTGAGAATAGGCACAAATATGCACCTTTTGCTGTCAATTGGCCAGGTGGCTGTTCTGCAAATTTTTGGCATGGACAACTGAGCACCTCCAGTGCTGCATCTGTTTGTTGAAATATCGCTATTGGTCTTCCATCAATTCCTGTAGGCTTATGTTTCACTAATTCCTTGAAGACAGCTGTCATTCTGTGATTCAGTACCATTGGTTCCTGATCATATGCAACCTCTTGAAATGGTTGATCATCCACCAATTCTTTTTGGTATAATGACTGTGTATTTCTTCCATCATCTTTTGATATTTCCTGTTTTGTTTAATATTTTCCCTATAGAATTCTTCACTATTCCAACTTGAGGCTGCCATTTTTTCTTTAATTCCTTAAGCTTGAGAAAAACAGACCATGGTCTGCCCTTTTTTATTTCTATCTTCAGTTCTTTGCTCATGTCATAATATTTGATTTTGTCTTCTTGAGCTGCCCTTTGAAATCTCTTCAGGTATTTAAGTTCATCATGTCTTCCTCTTACTTTAGCTGTCTGATATTCCAGACAATGTTTCAGAGTGTCTTTTGACATGTATTTTTTTCTATTCCTTTTGTCCTGTCTTTTTAATAACCTTTTGCTTTCCTCATGAATGATGTCTTTGATGTCATGTAACAACTAGTCTGTTCTTCAGTCATTAGGGTCTAAGCCATCAAATCTGTTCTTGAAATGATTTCTGAACTTGGGTGGTATATACGCAGGATCATACCTTGGCTTTTGTACACTTGTTTTAATTTTTTTCAGTTTTAATTTGAACTTACATTTGCGCAGTTGATGATCTGATCCACAATCAGCATCTGGTCTTGTTTTGACTACTGATTTTGAGATTTTCCATCATTTCTTTCCTCAAATGTAGATAGTTTGGTTCCTGTATGTTCCATCTGGTGAATTCCATGTGTGTAGTTGCCATTTATGTTGGTGAAAATATGTATTTGCAAAGAAAAAGTCATTGGTTTGACAAAACTCTGTCATGCAATCTCCAGCTTCTTTTCTGTCACCAAGGCCATAGTTTCCAACTACTGAATCTTCTTTTTCTTTCCAATTTTTGCATTTTGATCACCTGTAATTATCAATACATCTCATTGCATGTTTGATTAATTTCATACTGCAGAAGCTGGTAAAAAGCTTCCTTCCTTCATTTGTGGCCTTAGTGGTGGGTGTGTAAATCTGAATAACAGTCATATTCACTGGCCCTCCTCAAAGACATATGGATATTATTTCATCACTGACAGGATTGTATTTCAGGACAAGACTTGAGCTATCTTTTTAGATGATGAATGCAACCCCATTTCTCAAAGCTTTCATTCCCAGCATAGCACCCATATGATCACCTGATTCAAAATGGCCAACACCAGTCCATTTTAGCTCACTAATGCCTAGAATGTCCATGTTTATGCACTCCATTTCACTTTTTACAGTTTCTAATTTTCCTGGATTCATACTGTGTGCATTCAACAGTCCAGATATTAATGGATGTTTACAGTTGCTTCTTCTCATTTTGAGCCTTGCCACATCAGCAAGTGAAAATCCCTGGGACTTTACTCCATTTTGTCATTAAGGTCAACTCTACTTTGGGGAGGCAACTCTTTCTCAGTCATCTCTTGAGTGTCTTCTATCCTGAAGGACTTATTTTCTGGCACTATATCTGACAGTATTTCTCTGCTATTCATAGCATTTTCAATGGCTCATTGTTTTGAGAGAGGGCTGCTGCATCCTTCTCCCTAGTCTGTCTTAGTCTGACAGCTCAATTGAAACCTGACCACCATGGTGACCCTGCTGGTATCCATAATACCAGTTTCATAGCTTTCAGTATCACAGTAACATGGAAGCCCCTACTGTATGGCAGACTGACAGACACATTGGGGGAATCTCTCACATTGTTGTTGTTGTTAGGTGCTGTCAAGTCGGTGTCCGACTCATAGCGACCCTCATAGGGTTTTCAATGGCTGGCTGTTTCGGGATTGCCTTGGGAGTGGATTGCCAGGTCCTTCTCCCATTTTTGCGGTGCTGGGAATTTAACTCGGGACCTCAGAAACTGCAACACAGCACTCTACCAACTGAGCTAAATCAACAACAATCTCTCACATTGTTGTTGTTAGGTGCCGTCGAGTCGAGTTCCACTCATAGCGACCCTATGTACAGCAGATCGAAACACTTGCTGATTCTGTGTCAGGCAAACCATCTTATTTATGTTTAAGCCCATTGTTGCAGACACTGTGTCAATCCATCTGGTGGAGGGTTTTCCTCTTCTGCGTTGACCTGTCACTCTTCCAAACATGATGTCCTTCTCCAGGGATTGTTCTCTCCTGACTACATGTCTGAAATATGTAAGACGCAGTCTGGCCATTCTTGCTTCCAAGAAGCACTCTGGTTGTACCTCTTCTAGGACAGATCCGTTGGTTCTTTTGGCAGTCCATGGTATATTCAATAGACGTCTCCAGCACCACAATTCAAAAGCATCAATTCTTTCTCTGTCTCTCTTGTTCAATGTCCAGCTTTCACAACCATATGATGCCACTGAAAATACCATGGCATGAGTCAGACATACCTTCGTCTTCAATGTGACATCTTTGCTTTTCCATACTCTAAAGAGATCTTTGGCCACAGCTTTTCCTAGAGCAATGGGTCTTTGGATTTCTTGACTGCTGCTTCCACGGGTGTTGATTATAGAGCCAAGCAAAGCAAAATCTTGGACAACCTCAATCTTTTCTCCATTTATTGTGAAGTTGCGTGCTGACCCAGTTGTAAGGATTTTTGTTTTGTTGATGTTTAGTTGTAACCCATATTGAAGGCTATGATCTTTGATCTTCATCAGTAAATGTTTTAAATCCTCTTCACTTTCAGCAAGCAG
>VMDO01038557.1:0-13380 GCA_007922755.1 Pedetes capensis
TAACCCTAAGCTTAACCCTAGCCATAACCTAACCCTAAACCTAGCTGAAACCGTAACCCTAACACTTACCCTAACCCTAACCCTAACCCTAAACCTAGGTGAAAAACTGACCCTAACCCTAACCCTAACAGTAGGCAAAACCCTAAACCTAACCCTAACCCTAGCTGTAATGCTGAACCAAATCTAACCCTAGCCAAAAGCTAACACTAAAGCTCACCCTAATCCTAGGAAGAACCCTAACCCTAAACGTATGCGAAACCATAACCTTAACACTACCCCTAAACCTAGCTCAAACCCTAACACTAGGAGAAACCCTAACCCTAACCCTAGGCAAAACCCTAATCCTACCCCTAACACTAAACCTATGGGAAACCCTAACCATATCCCTAACCCTAACCCTAACCTTAGGCAAAAACCTAACCCTAAACCTACCCTAACCCTAGCCAAAAACCTTACCCTGAACCTAAATCTAACCCTAGATGAAAACCTAACCCTAACTCTAACCCTAACCCTAGGCAATATCCTAAACCTAATTCTAACCCTGACCCTACGCAAAACCCTAAAATTAACCCAAACAGTAAACCTAGGAGAAAACAGAATCCTAACCCTAACCCTAACCCTAAGTGAAACCCTAACCTTAACTCTCGCTCTTGCCCTAGGCAAAACTGTAACTCTAACCTTAACCCAAAACCTAGCTGAAACCATAAACCTAACACTTACCCTAACCCTAACCCTAACCCTAACCCTAGTTGAAAAACTAACGCTAACACTAACCCTAACAGTAGGCAAATCCCTAAACCTAACCCTAACCCTAGCTGTAATGCTGAAACAAATCTAACCCTAGCCAATGCCCTAACACTAAAATTACCCTAATCCTAGGAAAAACCCTAACCCTAAACGTAGGTGAAACCATAACCATAATACTAACCCTAATCCTAGCTCAAACCCTAACCCTAACCCTAGGAGAAACACTAACCCTAACCCTAGGCAAAACCCTGACCCTACCGCTAACACTAACCCTATGGGAAACCCTATCCCTAACCCTAATGCTAACCCTAACCCTAACCTTAGGCTAAAACCTAACCATAAACCTACCCTAACCCTAGCCAAAAACCTAACCCTAACCCTAAAACATAACCTAGGTGAAAACCTAAATCTAACTCTAACCCTAAACCTAGGCAAAACCCTAACCCTAATTCTAACCCTAACCCTAGGCAAAATCCTAAAATTAACCCAAACTCTAAACCTAGGAGAAAACAGAACCCTAACCCTAACCCTAACCCTGGGTGAAACCCTAACCGTAACTCTCACTCTTGCCCTAGGCAAATCTGTAACCCTAACCCTAACCCAAAACCTAGCTGAAACCCTAAACCCTACCCTAACCCTAACCCTAGCTGAAACCCTAACCCTAAACCTTACCCTAACCCTAATCAAAACCCTAACCCTAAACCTAACTCTAACCCTAACCATAAACCTACACTTCACTCTAGGCGAAACCATACACTAAACCTAACCCTAACCCTAACTATACCACTTACACTAGGAGAAACCCTAACCATAATCCTAACACTAACCCTAGCTGAATGCCTTAACATAACCCTAACCCAAGCAGAAACCCTAGCAATAACCCTCTCCCTAAACGTAGGTGAAATCCTAACCCTAAACCTAAGCCTACCCCTAGCCAAAAACATAGCCCTAACCCTAACACTAACCCTAGTCGAAACCCGAACCCTAACCCTATCCCTAAACCTAGGTGAAACCCTAACACTAACCTAACCCTAGGCAAAACCACAACCCTAACCCTTCCCTGACCCTAGCCAAATCCTAACCCGAACCGTAGGTGAAACCATAACACTAATACTAACCGGAACCCTAGCTTAAACATGAAACCTAAGCCCATCCCAAGCCGAAATCCTAACACGGACACTCTCCCTAAACTTACGTGAAAACCTAACACTAACCCTAAGCCTAACCCTAGCCGTAACCTAACCCTAAACCTAGCTGAAACCCTAAACCTACCACTTACGCTAACCCTAACCCTAACCCTAACCCTAGGTGAAAAACTAACCCTAACCCTAACCCCAACAGTAGGCAAACCCTAAACCGAACCCTAACCCTAGCTTCATGCTGAACCAAATCTAACCCTAGCCAAAACCATAACACTAAACCTAACCCTAATCCTAGGAAAAAACCTAACACTAAACGTAGGCGAAACAATAACCCTAACACTAACCCTAAACCTAGCTCAAACCCTAACCCTAACCCTAGGAGAAACCCTAACCCTAACCCTAGGCAAAACCCTAACCCTACCGCTATCACTAACCCTATGGGAAACCCTAAACCTAACCCTAACCCTAACCCTAACCTTAGGCTAAAACCTAAACCCATACCTACCCTAACCCTATCCAAAAACCTAACCCTAACCCTAAAACTATCCCTTGGTGAAAACCTAACCCTAACTCTAACCCTAAACCTAGGCAAAACCCTAACCCTAATTCTAACCCTAAACCTAGGCAAAACCCTAAAATTAACCCAAACTCTAAACCTAGGAGAAAACATAACCCTAACCCTAACCCTAACCCTGGGTGAAACCCTAACCATAACTCTCACTCTTGCCCTAGGCAAATCTGTAACCCTAACCCTAACCCAAAACCTAGCTGAAACCCTCAACCCTACCCTAACCCTAACCCTAGCTGAAATCCTAACCCTAAACCTTACCCTAAGCCTAGGCAAAACCCTAACCCTAACCCTAACCCTAACCCTAAGCATAACCCTAACCTTCACTTTGGGCGAAACCATACACTAAACCTAAACCTAATCCTAACTGTACGACTTACACTAGGAGAAACCCTAACCATAATCCTAACCATAACCGTAGCTGAATGCCTTAACATAACCCTAACCCAAGCAGAAACCCTAGCACTAACCCTCTCCCAAAACTTAGGTGAAATCCTAACCCTAAACCTAAGCCTACCCCTAGCCAAAAACATAGCCCTCACCCTAACACTAACCCTAGTCGAAACCCTAATCCTAACCCTATAACTAAACCTAGGTGATACCCTAACACTAACCTAACACTAGGCAAAACCATAACCCTAACCCTTCCCTGACCCTAGCCAAATCCTAACCCGAACCGTAGGAGAAACCATAACACTAATACTAACCGGAACCCTAGCTTAAACATGAAACCTAAGCCTACCCCAAGCCGAAATCCTAACACTGACACTCTCCCTAAACTTACGGGAAAACCTAACACTAACCCTAAGCCTAACCCCAGCCATAACCTAACCCTAAACCTAGCTGAAACCCTAACCCTCACACTTAGCCTAACCCTAACCCTAACCCTAACCCTAGGTGAAAAACTAACCCTAACCCTAACCCTAACAGTAGGCAAAACCCGAAACCTAACCCTAACCCTAGCTGTAATGCTGAAACAAACCTAACCCTAGCCAAAATCCTAACACTAAACCTTACCCTAATCCTAGGAAAAACCCTAACCCTAAACGTAGGCGAAACCGTATCCCTAACACTAACCCTAAACCTAGCTCAAACCCTAACCCTAACCCTAGGAGAAACCCTAACCCTAACCCTAGGAGAAACCCTAACCCTAACCCTAGGCCAAACCCTAACCCTACCCCTGACACTAACCCTACGGGAATCCTTAACCCTAACCCTAACCCTAACCCTAACCTTAGCCTAAAACCTAACCCTAAACCTACCCTAAACCTAGCCAAAATCCTAACCCTAACCCTAAAACTAACCCTAGGTGAAATCCTAACCCTAACTCTAACCCTAAACCTAGGCAAAACCCTAACCCTAATTCTAAACCTAACCCTAGGGAAAACCCTAAAATTAACCCAAACTGTAAACCTAAGCGAAAACATAACCCTTACCCTAACCCTAACCCTGGGTGAAACCCTAACCGTAACTCTCACTCTTGCCCTAGGGAAATCTGTAAACCTAACCTTAACCCAAAACCTAGCTGAAACCCTAAACCCTACCCTATCCCTAACCCTAGCTGAAACCCTAACCCTAAACCTTACCCTAACCCTAGGCAATACCCTAACCCTAACCCTAACCCTAACCCTAAACATAAACCTAACCTTCACTCTAGGCGAAACCATACCCTCTACCTAACCCCAACCCTAACTGTACCACTTTCACTAGGAGAAACCCTAACCATAATCCTAACAGTAACCCTAGCTGAGTGCCTTAACATAACCTTATCCCAAGCAGAAACCCTAGCAATAACCCTCTCCCTAAACTTAGGTGAAATCCTAACCCTAAACCTAAGCCTACCCCTAGCCAAAAACATAGCCCTAACCCTAACACTAACCCTAGTCGAAACCCTAACACTAACCCTATCCCTAAACCTAGGTGAAACCCTAACACTAACCTAACCCTAGGCAAAACCGTAACCCTCACCCTTCCCTGACCCTAGCCAAATCCTAACCCGAACCTTAGGAGAAACCATAACACTAATACTAACCGGAACCCTAGCTTAAACATGAAACCTAAGCCTATCCCATGCCGAAATCCTTACATGGACACTCTCCCTAAACTTACGTGAAAACCTAACACTAACCCTAAGCCTAACCCTAGCCATAACCTAACCCTAAACCTAGCTGGAACCCTAACCCTAACCCTTACCCAAACCCTAAACCTAACCCTAACCCTAGGTGAAAAACTAACCTTAACCCTAACCCTAACAGTAGGCAAAACCCTAAACCTAACACAAACCCTAGCTCTAATGCTTAACCAAATCTAACCCTAGCCAAAACCGTAACACTAAACCTGACCCTAATCCTAGGAAAAACCCCAACCCTAAACGTAGGCGAAACCATAACCCTAGCACTAACCCTAAACCTAGCTCAAACCGTAACCCTAACCCTAGGAGAAACCCTAACCCTAACCCTAGGCCAAACCCTAACCCTACCCCTAACTCTAACCCTATGGGAAACCCTAACCCTAACCCTAACCCTAACCTTAACCTTAGGCTAAAACCTAACCCTAAACCTACCCTAACCCTAGCCAAAAACCTAACCCTAACCCTAAAACTAACCCTAGGTGAAAACCTAACCCTAACTCTAACCCTAAACCTAGGCAAAACCCTAACCCTAGTTCTAACCCTAACCCTAGGCAAAACACTAAAATTAACCCAAACTGTAAACCTAGGAGAAAACATAACCCTAACCCTAACCCTAACCCTGGGTGATACCCTAACCGTAACTCTCACTCTTGCCCTAGGCAAATCTGTAACCCTAACCCTAACCCAAAACCTAGCTGAAACCCTAAACACTTCCCTAACCCTAACCCTAGCTGAAACCCTAACCCTAATCCTTACCCTAATCCTAGGCAAAACCCTAACCCTAAACCTAACCCTAACCCTAAGCTTAACCCTAACCTTCACTCTAGGTGAAACCATACACTAAACCTAAGCCTAACCCTAACTGTACCACTTACACTAGGAGAAACCCTAACCATAATCCTAACCATAACCCTAGCTGAATGTCTTAACATAACCCTAACCCTAAAACTATCCCTAGGTGAAAACCTACTGTACTCAGACATTGCAGTTTAATTCAAATTTCTATGGTGCCCTAATTATAACATTCCTTGTTGCACAGATCCCTTCCCTGATTACTATCTTAAAACTAACACAAACATAACACTAAACATGGCCCTAACACTAACCGTAACCCTAACCCTTGGCAAAACCCTAACCCTAAACCTAACTCTACCCCTAGCCAAAACCCTACCCCTAATGATCCTAACTCTAAACCTAATACGAACACTAACCCTATTCTGAGACACTGCTGTTAGGCAGTGGTATTCAAATTTGTATGGTGCCTTAATGAAACCCTCCCAGTTACACACATCACATCGCTAAGCATGACACTAGCACTGCAAAAAACATAACCATAATATTCGCCCTCACCCTTAACCCTTACCCTAACCTTAATCCTTACCTGACATATTGTACTCAGATATTGCAGTTGAATTCAAATTTGTATGGTGCCCTGATTTTAATACTCCTTGCTGCACAGATCACTTCCCTGATTACAATCTTAACAATAACAAAAAACATAACCCTAACCCTACCCTAAGCCTAACTCTATCCCTGACGCTAGCCGAAACCCTAACCCTAACCCTAAACCTAACCCTAGCAGAAACCCTAACCCTAACCCTAAACTCTAACACTATCCCTAACCCTAGGCGAATTCCTAACCCTAACCCTAAACCTAACCCTAGCCCGAAACGTAACCCGAACCCTTACATAGCCAAAACCCTAGCCCAAACCCTAACCCTAACCCCAGCCGAAACCCTAACATTAATCCTAACCACAACCCTAATATGAACACTAACCCTATTATGAGATACTGCACTCAGACACTGTAGTTGTATTCATATTAATACGGGACCCTAAATTACACGCTCTGATTTGCACATACCGCATCCTTGAGCACAACCCTAAGACTGCAAGAAAAACAACGATAATATTCGACCTCAACATTAACTCTAAACCTAACCATAACCCTATCCTAATACATTGTACTCAGACACTGCTGATGAATTCAAATTTGCATGGTGACCTAATTTTAATACTCCATGTTGAACAGATCCCTTCTCTGATTACTATCTTTAAAGTAACTTGAAACATAACCCTAAAACTAGCCCTAAACCTAGCCTTAAACCAAAACCTATACCTAACACTAACCCAAATCCCAATCCTTAACCTAACCCTATATTTACCCTAAACCTAACGCTCATCTGAGTCACGGCACTCAGACATTGTAGTAGAATTCAAATTACTATGATGCCCTAAATTTAAACCTCCCAGTTGTACACATCCTATCCCTGATAAAAAAGCTAACACTAAATCAAAACCTAAGGCTCACCCTCGCACTTAGCCTTAACCTTAACCCTAACCCTATCCATCCCCAGTGACACGGTACACAGTTATTGCTGTTGAATTTAAATTTCTGTGGTTCCCTAAATTTAACACACCCCATTGCTCAGACCCCTACCCTGATTACAATAAAAATAATAACACGAAACCTAACCCTAAACCTAAACCTAACCCTAGCCAAAACCCTAACTCTAACATTAGTGCTATCCCAAACCTTATTCTGAACACTAACCCTATCATGAGATTCTGCACTCAGACACTGTAGTTGTATTCAAATTTACATGGGGCCCTAAATTAAACCCTCTGATTTGCACATATCCCATCCCTAAACACAATCATAGCACTGCAAGTAATATAACCATAATATTTGCCCTCACCCTTAACCCTACCCATTAGCGTAACCCTAACCTAACATATTATACTCAGACATTGCAGGTGAATTCAAATTTTTATGTTGCCTTATTTTAACACTCCTTGTTGCAAAGATACATTCCCTGATTACTATCTTAACACTAACACGAAACATAACACAAACCCTAGCCTCATATTTAACCCTATCCCTAACACTAGCCAAAACTCTAATACTAACCCTAAACCTAAACCCAGGCGAAAGCCTAACCCTAACGCTAACCCTAAACCTATCCCTAATCCTAGCTGAAACCCTAACCCTAAACCTAACCATAAACCTAGCCAAAACCCTAACCTTAACCGTAACCCTAACCCTAGGCCTAATTATAATCCTAACCCTAACCCTAGCCGAAACCCTAACCAAAACCCTAACCCTACCGAAGCCGAAAACCTACCGCTAACACTAATCCTAACCCCAACCCTAATCGGTAATACTAACTCTATTATGAGATACTGCACTCAGACACAGTAGTTGTATTCCAATTAATACGGGACCCTAAATTAAACCCTCTGATTTGCACATATCCCATCCCTAAGGACAACCCTAACACTGCAAGAAACATAACCATAATATTCGACGTAACTCTTACCCCTTACCCTAACCGTAACCCTAACCTAACATATTGTACTCAGACATTGCAGTTGAATTCAAATTTATATGGTGCCCTAATTTTTACACTCCTACTTGAACAGATCTCTTTGCTGATTACAATCTTAACAATAACATGAAACATAACCCTAACTCTATCCTAACCCTAAACTTAACCCTAACCCTAGGTGAAAACCTATCCCTAACCCTATCCCTAACCCTAACCCATATCCCAACCCTAGTTGAACCCCTAACCCTAACAATAAAACTATCTGAAACCCCAACCCTAACCCTAGCAGAAAACCTAACCCTAACCCTAAACTTAGCCCAAAACCTAACCCTAACACTAATCCTAACCCCACACTAATCTGAACACTAACCCAGTTCTGAGACACTGCCTTCAGACACTGTAGTTGTATTCAAATTTGTATGGTGCCCTAAATTAAAATCTACCATTTGCGCATATCCCATCCCTAAGCACAACACTACAACTGAAAGAAACATAAACCCTAACCGTAACCCTAACCTCACACATTGTACTCAGACATTGCTGTTGAATTCAAATATGTAGGGTGCCCTAATTTTAGCACTCCATGTTGCACAGATCCCTTCTCTGATTACTATCTTAACAGTAACATGAACATAACCCTAACCCTACCCGAAACACTAATACTAACCCTAAACCTACCCCAGCCGAAAGCCTAAACCTAACCCTAACCCTAGCTGAAACCATAACCCTATCCCTAACCCTAGACGAAACCCTAAATCTAAACCTAACCCTAAACCTACCCCTAACTGTAACTGAGCCCTAACCTTAGCTGAAACACTAACCCAAACCCTTACCATAACCCAAGCCGAAACCCTAAACGTAACACTGATCCTAACCCCAACCCTAATCTGGACACTAACCCTATTATTAGATACTGGACTCAGACACTGTAGTTGCATTCAAATTAATAAGGGACCCTAAATTAAACCCTCTGATTTGCACATATCCAATCCCTAAGCACAAAACTAACATGCAGGAAACATAACAATAATACCATACAAATTTGTATTCAACTGCAATGTATGAGTACAGTATGTTAAGTTAGGGTATGGTTACAGTTAGGGTTAAGGACGAGGGAGAATATAATGGTTATGTTTCTTGCAGTGTTAGTGTTGTGCTTAGGGATGGGATATGTGCAAATCAGAGTGTTTAATTTAGGGGTCCATATAAATTTGAATACAACTACAGTGTCTGAGTGCAGAATCTCATAATAGCTTTAGTGTTCAGAATAGGGTTGGGGTTAGGATTAGTGTTAGGGTTAGGGTTTGGGCTATGGTTAGGTTTAGGGTTGGGGTTGGGTTTCCACTAGAGGTAGGGTTGGGGTTTCAGATAGGTTTAGGTTTATGTTTAGGGTTAGGGTTTCGGCTAGAATCAGGGATAGGGTTAAGGTTAGGTTAGGGTTAGGGTTATGTTTGGTGTTATTGTTAAGATTGTAATCAGGTTCGGGATCTGTGCAACCAAGAGTGTTAAAATTAGGGAACCACTCAACTTTGAATTTAACTGCAATGTCTCAGTACAATATGTTAGGTTAGGATTACTGTTAGGATAAGTGTTAAGGGTGAGGTCAAATATTATGGTTATGTTTCTTTCAGTGTTACTGTTGTGCTTAGGGATGGGATATGTGCAAATCAGAGGGTTTAATTGAGGCTCCCGTATTAATTTGAATACAACTACAATATATGAGTGCAGTAACTCATAGTACGGTTAGTGTTTAGATTCGGGTTGAGGTTAGGATTGGTGTTAAGGTTAGGGTTTCGGCTTGGGTTAGGGCAAGGTTTTGTGTTAGGGTTTTGGCTAGGGTTAGCGTTCGGGTTTCGGTTAGGGCTAGGGTTAGGGCTAGGGTAAGATTTAGGGTTTCATCTAGGGTTAGGGATAGGGTTAGGGTTTCGACTAGGGATAGGATTAGGGTTAGGCTTTGGCTGGGTTTAGGTTTGGGTTAGTATTAGTGTTTCGGCTAAGGTTAGGGTTATGTTTCATGTTACTGTTTAGATAGTAATGAGAGAAGGGATCTTTGCAACACAGAGTGTTAAAATTAGGGCTCCCTACATATTTGAATTCAACAGCAATGTCTGAGTACAATGTGTGAGGTTAGGGTTATGGTTAGGGTTGTGATTTATTTCAGTGGGTAGAGCACTGCGCTGCAGTCTCTGAGATCCAGAGTTCAATTCCCAGCACCGCAAAAATGGGAGAAGGACCTGGCAATCCACTCCCAAGGCAATCCCGAGAAACAGTCAGCCACTGAAAACCCTATGAGGGTCGCTATGAGTAGGATACCGACTCGACAGCACTTAACAAGTCAACAAGTCAAGACATATTTGAATTCAACAGCAATGTCTGAGTACAATGTGTGAGGTTACGGTCATGGTTAGGGTTAGGGTTAAGGGTGAGGGAGAATATTATGTTTATGTTTATGTTTCAGTGCTAGGGTTGTGCTTAGGGATGTGATATGTGCAAATGGGAGATTTTAATACAGGGCACCATAAAAATTTGAATACAACTACAGTGTCTGAAGGCAGTGTCTCAAAAGAGGGTTAGAGTTCAGTTTAGGTTTAGGTGTTAGGATTGGTGTTAGGGTTAGGGTTCAGGGTAAGGTTAGGGTTAGGGTTAGGGCTTCGGCAAGGGTTAGGGTTAGTGTTACGGTTACAGCTAGGCTTAGTGATATGTTTTGTGTTAGTGTTAAGATAGTAATGAGGGAAGGGGTCTGTGCAACAAGGAGTGTTAAAATTAGGGCAATGTACAAATTTGAATTCAACTGCAATGTCTGAATACAATATGTTAGGTTATGGTTATGGTTAGGCTAAGTTTAAGGGTGAGGGCGAATATTATGGTTATGTTTCTTGCAGTGCTAGCGTTGTGCATAGGGATGGGATATGTGCACATCAGAGGGTTTAATTTACGTCCCCATATTTATTTGAATGGCCTGTAGCTGTAGCCCTGTGGAATCTGATCCCGCCAGATCTTGGAAGCTAAGCAGGATTGGGCCTGCTTAGTACCTGGGTGCGAGACCGCCTGGGAACACCAGAAGCTGTAGGCTTGGGAGAAGGACATGGAAACCCCCTCACAAAATCCAATCTGCCATTGAAAACCCTATGAATAGCAGAGAAGCACTGACAATAGTGTTTCCCCTGTTGTGCAGAGGGTCGCTGTGAGTCGGATACTGCCTCAATGGCACCTAACAACAACACCAACAACAAATTATTTAAATACAACTACAGAGTCTGAGTACAGTATCTCATAATAGGGTTAGTGTTCAGATTAGGGTTGGGGTTAGGATTAGTGTTAGGGTTAGGTTTTTTGCTAGGGTTAGGGTTAAGGCTAGGGTTTCCGCTAGGGTTAGGGTTGGGGTTTCAGATAGGTTTAGGGTAATGGTTAGGGTTAGGGTTTCAGCTAGGGTTAGGGTTCAGTTTAGGGTTAGGGCTAGGGTTAGGTTTAGGGTTAGGGTTTCGGCTAATGTTAGGGATAGGTTTAGGGTTAGGGCTAGGGTTTGTGTTATGTTTTGTACTAGTGTTAAGATAGTAATGAGGGAAGGGATCTGTGCAACAAGGCATGTTCAAATTAGGGCACCATACAAATTTGAATTCAACTGCAATGTCTGAGTCCAGTATGTTAGGTTAGGTTTATGGTTAGGGTTAGGGCGAATATAATGGTTATGTTTCTTGCAGTGTTAGAGTGGTTCTTAGAGAAGGGATATGTCCAAATCGGAGGGTTTAATTTAGGGTCCTGTATTAATTTATATACGAATAGAGTGTCTGAGTGCAGTATCTCATAATTGGATTAGTGTTCAGATTAGGGTTGGAATTAGGATTAGTGTTAGGGCTGGGTTTCGGCTTGGTTTAGGGTCAGGGTTTGCGTTAGAGTTTCAGCTAGGGTTAGGGTTTGGGTTACATTTAAGGCTAGGGTTAAGGGTGGGTATATGGTTGGGGTTTCATCTAGGATTTGGGATAGGGTTAGGGTTTCGGCAAGGGTTAGGATTAGAGTTAGGCTTTCGGCTGAATTTAGATTTATGGTTAGTATTCATGTTTTGGCTAGGGTTATTGTTATATTTCATGTTAGGGTTAAGATTGTAATCAGAGAAGGGATCTGTGCAACATAGAGTGTTAAAATTAGCGCACCCTACATATTTGAATTCAACAACAATGTCTGAGTACAATGTGTGAGGTTAGGGTTAGGGTTGGGTTAGGTTTAAGATTGAGGGCGAATATTATGTTTATGTTTCTTGCAGTGCTAGCGTTGTGCTTAGGGATGGGATATGCACAAATGGGGATTTTAATTTAGGGCAGCATACAAATATGAATACAACTACAGTGTCTGAAGGCAGTGTCTCAGAATAGGTTTAGTGTTCGGATTATGTTTAGGGTTAGGATTAGTGTTAAGGTTAGGGTTTAGGCTAGGGTTAGGGTTAGGGTTAGGGTTTCCACTAGAGTCAGGGTTGGGGTTTTGGATAGGTATAGGGTTAGGGTTAGCGTTAGGGTTTTGGCTAGGATTAGGGATAGGTTTAATGTTAGGTTGGGGTTAGGTGTATGATTCGTGTTATTGTTAGGATTGTAATCAGGTTAGGGATTTTTGTAACAAGGAGTGTTAAAATTATGGCACCATAGAAATTTGAATTCAACTGCAATGTCTGAGTACAATATATTAGGTTAGGTTTACGGTTAGGGCGAGGGTAAAGAGTGAGTTCTAATATTATGGTTATGTTTCTTGCTTTGTTAGCGTTGTGCTTAGGGATGGGATATGTGCAAATCAGAGGGTTTAATTTAGGGTCCCGTATTAATTTGAAAACAACTACAGTGTCTACTTGCAGAATCTCATATTATGGTTAGTGTTCAGATTAGGATTGTGTTTAGAATTAGTGTTAGGGTTGGGGTTTCTGCTTGTGTTAGGGTAAGGGTTTGGGTTAGTGTTTCAGCTAGGGTTAGGGTTAAGGTTACAGTTAGGGCTAGGGTTAGGGTTTGGGTCAGGTTTAGGATTTCCTCTAGGGTTAGGGATAGGTTTAGGATTTCGGCTAGGGTTAGGGTTAGTGTTAGGCATTCGGCTGGGTTTAGGTTCGGCATTATAATTAGTGTTTCGCGTGGGGTTAGGGTTATGTTTCACGTTACTGTCAAGAGAGTAATAAGAGAAGGGATCTGTGCAACATGGAGTGTTAAAATTAGGGCACCCTACATATTTGAATTCAACAGCCATGTCTGAGTACAATGTGTGAAGTTACGGTTACAGTTAGGGTTATCGTTAAGGGTGAGGGGCAATATTATGTTTATGTTTCTTTCAGTGCTAGGATTGTGCTTAGGGATGGGATATGTGCAAATGGGAGATTTTAATTTGGGGCACCATACACATTTGAATACAACTACAGTGTCTGAAGGCAGTGTCTCAGAACTGGGTTAGTGTTCTGATTAGGTTTAGGGTTTAGGCTAGTGTTAGGGTTAG